>JAGXJF010005608.1:0-81315 GCA_019208055.1 Stipa capillata
GAAGTTGCTTCCCTCCGATCAACTAAGTACCAACAGGACCTACGACGCTACCATAGCCAACACGTACGCGGCCGCTCGTTCAACGTTGGTGACTTGGTTCTGCGCCGAGTCCAGTCTAGCAAAGATTCGCACAAACTTTCACCACCATGGGAGGGTCCGTACGTAGTCGCCGAGGTACTGCGCCCGGGGGCTTACCGGTTGAAGGACAACGACGGCAACGTCTTCACCAACGCATGAAACATTGAACAACTACGTCGTTTCTATGCTTAAAACCTTTTTTTAGATATCTTGGGCACATGAATAAAGATATTTTCCTTGCTTCGCTTGAAACAATTTTCTTTTCCCGACTGACCCGCTATGTACGTTCATAGCGGATACTCGGCGCCTACACGGCTTTCCCCATGTCCGTAAATTATTTTAGTACTATGTATACAATCTGACGTTAACTCTTTGACTCCAATCGTTGGTTTACGCCACAACCTTATGCTACACGGGACACACGCCCATGGCTAATCCCTGCGCAAAGGAGACTACGACGGGTTGGTGAAGAGCAAAAACAAACGATCAACATGCACACGAACAAAATCTTTTACGACTGAAATAACACTACTTGCATATCGCAGTAGTCTATACAAAAATCACTCGACATTCCCGAGTCCGTACAAAAATCACTCGGCATTCCTGAGTCCGTACAAAAATCACACGGCATTCCCGAGTCCGTACAAAGGTCACTCGGCATTTCCGAGTCCTTACAAAAGTTACTCGGCATCTCCGAGCGGTTCACACACACTACTATTTTTTACAGGCCCGCGCGGTCCATGAGGGAGTTCGCCGTAGACTCGACGATGTTCATCATCTCTGAAATATCTTCGTCCGGGATGTCAGCGGCGTACCCCTCCCCGATCGCTTGCATGTCAAGCAGTGGGTAGTGGGACCTCACCACCGCCAGGGCCACGATGGCTCCCGACCGCGAAGCTTCTGCCTCTAGTTTCTTCACTTGGTCGGGTGCTTGCTGAAGGCGCTCCGCGACCACTTCTATGGAGTCTAGGGCCAGCTCCTCTTCCCAGATGGCGCCGCAAGCTGTCCGTCCCGCCACCCGCAGCGACTCGGCCAACTCACGGGTCTTCTTGAGGCGCGCTTGAAACGCTACAAAGACAAAGCACAAACATGAGCAAAATGACCGACGGGCCCTGACCAACTAAAAGCCCGAGTCAAAAGGCTTACCAGCTTCGGCGTCCATGGCCCTCTTGTTTGCCGCTTCGGCAGTCGCCATCGAGTCGGCGGTCCTCTTGTTCGCCGCCTTGACCGTCTTCAAAGCATGCCTCAAGCTGCCGTCCAACATGGCCGCCTTGCTCTCGAGATCCTCCACGCGGGCTTTCTCCGCCGCGAGCATCTCCTGGAGCTTGCTGGCCTGGTCCCTTGGCGGTGTCGAGCTCCTGGGCGCGGGCCCTCACCCCCTCGAGCTCCGCCCTGAGCTTCGCGGCCTCATCTTCGGTGGCTGCAGAAGACAACCCATTAGTACGCCAAGAGGCGAAAAGGGCAACCAGCGCAAGTCGGACTCCTCACCTTTGGTTCGGGCGATCTCCTGGGAAAGGCCCACCTGCAGAGCAGTAATTTCAGCCCCACGCTTGCGGGCCATGTCCTCCGCCGCCTGGCGGCTCGCAGCAAGTTTATCCCACTCGGCCTTTCGCAGGTCAAGTCGGTCGAGGACTGGCAGCCGGTCCTGAAGGAAGGCGGTCTTGTCTTGCGACCGGCGATTCAGTTTCTATAAAAAAGAAGCCACAAAAGTTAAGCCACCCGGGAAGATTAGCAAGACCCTCCACTCAGTCCCACGGACCCAGCGGAGGCTCGGGGGCTACACCCTCTAGGTGCACTGTTCGTGCACCCAGAGTCAAACCTACAAGGAAAGTAAAGAACCCTCCGCCCAACTATCCTAGTCGAACGCAGGCTCGGGGGCTACAACCTCTGGGTGCACTGTTCGTGCACCCAGAGTGAAAACTACGGAAGAGATAAGGGTTCCCCGCCCGACTACCTTAGCCAGGCAGAGGCCCAGGGGCTACTCCCTATGGACACACTCATCGAAAGTAGAGATGACTCACCTGCATCAACGGACGCAACCTGCCGTTCAGCAAGTTGGCTCCCTCCTTCATCGTCTTCATCAAGGCCGGGAGCATCTCGCCGAGTTGAGTGGCGACATCCGTCGCGTCGCTCCATTCCTCCTCCTCCTGAACGTCGTCGATCTCCCGGATAGTCATGGTCAGCCGCGCCGGGTCTGATTGCCGGACCCGGAGCGGCCGGGGAGGCGGAGCAGCGCTGAACTCCTCGACCGAAGATGGCAACTTGAGATTGCCTCTGCGGTCCTGCGGGCGGTTCCAGCCGAACCTGGGCCTGCCCCTCCTGGCACTTCCGAGCTCGGGCCGGCGTCCTCAGGCACACCCTAAGCCGACGTTCCTGCAGAGGGCTCCTCCCCCTGAGGAGCGGCAGGCGAGGCAGGGTGTGCACCAGCCCACTCAGGAGATGGTCAAGGAGGCGAAGACATGGCCGCACGCGGAGGCGACGAGGGCCGGGCATCCGACCCCGGCAGGTCCCCACTTCGGCTAGACCCCGGGGCACTCAACGGAGCCTTCACACTACTGTAGGATGACTCTCTGCTGAAACACCTCCACTGACGGGCAACTTTTCGCCCGTCGGTGGTGCTGGTCATCACTGACGGGCAGATTTATGCCCGTCAGTGGAGGCGATGCCCAGACCGGTCACGGGGACCTCTACTGACGGGCCCGAAATCCGCCCGTCAAAGGAGAGGCAATTCGCGGACCAGGAATGACTGAGAATTAGCACTGACGGGCCTTTGTTTTCGGCCCGTCAGTGGTGTGAAACACACCACTGACGGACCGAAAACAAAGGCCCGTCAGTGCTAATTCCCGTGGCCTAGAAGCCCAGCCTGGAGCACCGTGTATATAAGCCTAACCCTAACCCTAGCCAGACCCCCCACCCGCCCCCCGCCCCCGCCCCCGCCCCCCTCTCGATCTCCCCGAGCTCCCGATTTTCTCCTCTCCCCCCGCCGCCGTGTCCCCCGCCGCGGTGCCCCCCGCCTCCTCTCCCCCCGCCGCCTTCCTCCCCCCTCCCCCCCGCCGCCGTGCCCCCCGCCGCGGTGCCCCCCGCCTCCGTGCCCCCCGCCGCCTTCCTCCCCCCTCCCCCCGCCACGGTGCCCCCCGCCTCCGTGCCCCCCGCCGCCTCCTCTCCCCTCCCCCCGCCGCCGTGCCCCCCGCCGCGGTGCCCCCCGCCTCCGTGCCCCCCGTCGCCTCCTCTCCCCCCGCTGCGGTGCCCCCCGCCTCCGTGCCCCCCGCCGCCTCCTCTCCCCCCGCCGCCTTCCTCCCCCTCCCCCCGCCGCCGTGCCCCCCGCCGCGGTGCCCCCGCCTCCGTGCCCCCCCGCCGCCTCCTCTCCCCCCGCCTCCACGAACCCTAGCTTGTGATGTTTAAGGCTGCCCTCTTATCTCATGAATGTGGATTGGTTGGGTGCAGGCAGTACCAGTCGCACATCCGGGGGGCTTAATGCGTACGATCGGCATAAGAAGTTCATGAATGACTATGGTATGGTTTGTTACTGTTGGCTCTGTTTCCGACTTGAGTATTTCGTGGTTGTGTTTAGTTTTCGTTCTTTTATTGGGGAATGCTTCCTTTCTTTGATACTATATGTTGCTACTGAGAAAAATTAATGTGCTCAACAGTTCAGTTTTATGGCCATGGCAAGAATGCGGTTCATAGTTTACCCATCAAAACTGATAAAGATACACTGAGAGAAGGATACCGGTAAGAACCATTACTGTCCAATATCCATTGTTAAGTATTCATTCATGTTAGAATATGTACCTGTGGTTTGTGGTATACTCCTGAATCCCTTCTTTAATCCTTTTTAGTAGACATGTTTATTAAATAGTTTTTTCTTTGAGGAATGTTAATGCAGGCATATTTTTCAGATAATTTTGTACAGTAACATGTTCAGCTATGTGAAGCTAATCTGCTTTAAATATGAATGCATGTCATACTTGTCATATGGCAAGGTCCCCCCCTTTTTATTAGCACTGTGCAATACTGTAATGTGTGAAAGAGCCTTATATCATAGACAAATTTCTTGTGTTTGCAGATCTTTATCTGAGAAACTAATTTGCTCAACTGTGCAAGAATAAGAGTTGCGAGCATAGAGTCTGGTAATACTAATTTGCTCAACCGTGCAAGAATAAGAGTTGCAAGCACAAGAGTCTGGTAATATAAGTAGGAATAAAGCATATGAATATGATCATATGCCCATGGATCATATCTATTATTTATTGCAGTCTGCTGCATCCATGTATATTTCTCAGAGAGTATATTCTAAGTTTATTCCCAACGGTACATAGTACATACTTATTTGCAAAGGGAAAACTATTTAAATGATGACTAGTGTGTGAAACTTCTTCATTCTTGCATAGCATTACCATCTCTTCAATAATTAGGCACTAATATTGCCTGAAAATAATTGTGCATAAAGTTCTGAAGCCTACTTTAGAAAATGCAAACATGAAGCAGGAGAGAGAATCAGGATTGAGTGATTGACTATGTTCCATGTTAAGCACTAAAATGTTTCTCATAGATTTATTGTCTCTGTTAACTAGGAGACACAGTCCTTGCATACATGGAGATATTGAATGTGTGTTCTACTATTCTTGTATATTGGATGAAATGTATATGAAATGTATATTGGATGAAATGTATATGAAATGTATATTGGATGAACTGTGTATTGGATGAACTGTGTATGAAATGCTAGCAATGTATTGTTTTCTGAATTTATTTTTTTTAATGCCTCAAAATCTACTACTGACGGGCTTCTAAAGTAGGCCCGTCAGTGGTGACCAGGGCTCTGCTGACGGGCCTACTTTAGAAGCCCGTCAGTGGTGCCAGGGCTCTGCTGACGGGCCCTAGGGGCCCGTCAGTGGAGGGCACCCCCTCCACTGACATTTGCAGGCTGACGGGCCCCCAGCCCGTCAGTAGAGGGGGTTTTTGGCCCGTCAGTACAGGCCCGTACTGCAGTAGTGTCAGGACGTCTCCCGTCCTTTGTGCTCTGCAAGAGAAACCCGGGCCCGTCAATTTCGAAGAGCACAGACAAGCAAGCAGTCGCTGAAACACTTACTTGGCCGACCGAGGGACGGGGACGCGCTTCTTAAGCCCCGAGGCTCGCCGCCCGGACGTGGCAGCAGTCGGGGCCGACGACGTTCCAGATCCACCTTGATCCCCGAAGGCGGTGTCGGTGGTTCTCTTTTCCCCCCGGCCGGGGGGAACGTCATCTTCGGCCGCCCGAGGAATTCCACTCGGGGCGGCAGCCGGCGCCACCAGGTCGGGGCCAGCGGAGGAGCCGCCCTGCTCCGCCGGAACAGCGCCCATGACAGGCAGAGCCGCCGAGTAAGGACGGGCGGAGGAGCGCCCTGCCCAGACGAAGCGGTGCCCGCAGCAGTGGGCGCCGCCGGGCTGGGATCGGCGGCGGAGCCGCCTTGTCCCCTCGGAGCAGCACCCGCCAACGGCCTTCGCCTTCTGCTCACGCGGAGCGGGACATCATCATCCTCCTCCTCTTTCTCCGGGGCCGGCGCGCTCGGCGGAGGAGGGCTGGGCACCACAGTGGTCGGCGTCTTCCCCTTCGAAGACCCGGCGCCCTTTGAAGACCCGGCCCGTCTCTCGGGACGTCAGCATACCGCGGCTGGTTCCATATCTCGTCCTCCAGGAGGGGAGCATTGGAACAAAAGCCGAACATAACCTACAAAAATAAAAAGACAAAGCCCGAATGAGACTCAGCAAAGAACTAAGTGAGAAGGTCGGGACATCGACTACATACCTGACTCGGGGGGTTCGCTCGGTTGAAAGGCGGCGGCCGCCCGGAGAAGTCCAGACTCCTCCCCTGAGCCAGGAGCTTCTCGAGTCGGCTCTGGACTTCCCTCTCGTGAGCCCTTCGGCGGACTCCCGAGTCGCGTCGTCCTCTCCGGCGTACTCAAACAGTGGGTGCGCCCGCAGCTTCGCAGGCTGCACCCGCCACCGGACGAAGGTCGCCACGACGACGGCTCCGGTAACTCCAGACTGGATCGCCTCGACGAGCTGTGCCATCAGGACCGCAATGCTGTCCTGTTCCCTGTCTAGCGGGGGTTCGGACCAGCTCGGCTTGACCTCCGGAGGAGGGCCCGAGAATGCCGGAAGCGACGGCTCAGGATTGGCGCAGTAGAACCAGTTGGTGTGCCAACCCTTGTTCGAGGACTGCATCGGTGGGGCCGGGTAGCTCTTTGCCGCCCCGGACCTTAGCTGGAACCCGGCGCCGCCCACCACGGCCGGGTTGTCTCTGCTCGGCTGCGGTTTCACCACGAATAGGTGCTTCCACAGGACGAAGTGCGGTCGGATGCCGAGGTAGCACTCGCATAGCGTGATGAAGCACGAGACGTGGAGCATGCTGTTGGGGGTTGAGGTTGTGGAGCTCCAGCCCGTAGAAGTAGAGCAGCCCCTGCAGAAAGAGGTGAACCGGCACCGAGAACCCCCGCTCGAAGAAGGAGCTGTGGACGACCAGCTTGCCGGTGTTCGGAGTGGGGACGGTTTCCTCCACGGCGGCGCGCCATTCAACCAATTCCCTTGGCGGCAGCACCCCTAGTCGCACGAGGGTCTCCAGCCCGCGCTTTCCGTCGCCGTCGACTTCATCCACGGGGCCATCGGGTCGGTGGGGAATCTTCTTCGCTCAACAGCTTCCACACCAAAGCGTCTTCCTCGGCTTCGGTCGGATCAACTTCCCATGCGGGGCTTGCATTCGAGGCGGTCGGAGCGGGAGTTAGGGTTTTGGGTGGAGTGGCGCGCACGAATCAATTTGGGCGAAAGGGAGACGAAGGGTTCGGGCGCAAAGGGAGTGAGATTGCGTGTGAAGGCGTGAACCGATCCCGCGACCTCTTCGGAGTATAAAAGCGAACGGATTGAGCGGTTCAGTTTCTCCACGTCCGCACGTGCGCGGACTTTCCGCGCCCACGATGCGCTCCTTCGGATTCCACTACGCGCTATGGTGCGGGCCACGTCGCGACTCTTCTGCGCCATGACTTAACGGCGCTGTGATTCGTGCCGCTTAATTGAAAGGA
The DNA here is from genome assembly GCA_019208055.1 of Stipa capillata. NCBI lineage: Eukaryota > Viridiplantae > Streptophyta > Magnoliopsida > Poales > Poaceae > Stipa > Stipa capillata. The sequence goes on from JAGXJF010005608.1 coordinate 7,137, forward strand.
GATCCGACACTTGGCCTTCTAGGGTTAATAGCCGTTCGGAATATGCCCCCGCAAACAACAACTGCAACATGTTTTCTGTAAATCACTAGCCGGTTGCCGGCAGATTCGGGACTGAGCGTTACAGTTTTGAAGGGTTTCAATGATTGGTCTCAAGCAGAAACGCAATCACTGAATACACCCGAGTGAAGGGCAGTAATAGCGTGCCTTCCGTAGGCCACAAGTCGGATGCCGAGCAACTCGGAGCTACCGGATTCTCTACCTGGACCTTTCGAGAACACCATTCCGAAGGCTTCAGGATCCAGAATTTCTGGATTCAGTAGAATGACTCGGTGTAAGGCTTCGTCACTCGGGAACCTATGCGCCATGGCTTGTTTCTCTGGTTCTGACGTGAATTTTGGAGGCATTCCTTCAGGGGACACTAGCTGGACTTAACCCACTCGGGAAAGTCAGGTGCTACTCGGAAGTTCAGTCGGGATTCATGGTATGTCCCACGCTGGGCTATCAGCCGGTCTTTGTCCGTCAGGATAGACTGGGTACCACCAGAGGTTACCCGCTATAACTCACCCGCCGTGATATTCCTGCCTTACGGGTGAATATCACTCGGCTTGTTATTGTCTTTTCCACAGGAGTTCGATCAGTCCTTCGCAATCTCCCTGCAAGCAATCAGACAGAGGCCACTCGGGAAGCTTGCCCAGAAGAGGAGGCCGACAGCAGTAAGATCGTGGAGGACTCGGGGGGCTACTGATGATGACATGGCACTCGGATATCATCAAGGAGGATGAATCCGGCCCTCTGGCCATAGGGTGGGCCGGGCCGACTACTCGGAGTCCGACTTCTGCATGGGGGCGCCTCATCAACGTGGAGTGCAAGACAGGGATAAACATACATCCAGCAACCCCGGATTCAGTTGTAACCAATTAGGTAACCAATCTGTTAACCGATCCGGACTCTTGTAACCCTATCCTGGTGGCCTATATAGGGCCGGGTAGGGGACCTCCGATCGGTAAGCTTTTAGTCATAGGCTATCTCCATTGTTTCATAGCTCAAGCAACCTCGAGATCAATCCTCCAGGGCTTGCGGCACTCGGGATTCAAGCTATATTAGCCACCAAACACAGGACGTAGGGTATTACCTCTCCACGAGGGCCTGAACCTGTCTAAATCCTGTCTCCCGTGTGCATCCATCTGGATTTATTGTGCTCACGCCGCCCCATATTCAGTATTGCCGGAATAACACTCCGACAGTGACTTGTGTTATCATTGACGTTAGGTTGCTGACGGGCTGCCCACCCGTCACAAATGGGTAATATCTGCTCGTCAGTGATAACCTTTTCTGTACTGTTGAAAAAGACTTCTAATATTAATTTTGGCATTATATACAACGACGGCAACCGTTGCTCATGACTTAATTTTCAGTGATGAACGACGGAGGGGGATTGTAATTTTGGCTAAGCACTAGGGCCAGCCTTTTGATTTGCAGAATAGAGAGAGTGCAAAGAAGAGGTCTAGTGCGCAACTGCTACTTTCTGTACAGAGGACGAGCAACGGAGGAGCATAGGCTCGCCAAAGACAGGTGTCCTAGCGGCTAGTTGAGCACGAAATGGAACCATGGGATCATGAGGAACCCAGAAGTGATCTCGGTTGTGGCAGAGGAGCACGGCATGGCAGCTAGCAGCAAGCTACAGGAGACATGGGCGACGGTCTTTCATGGGAATGATGCTCGAGAGGTGGAGACGGTCAATTGATTGAGGGCAAACCTTCACGGAGGCAAGGAATAAATGTGGTACAAAGGGATTGAGGTGGTTCTCACCATGGGTGAAGAACGGAGGCGGAGGGTGCTCGCCGGACTTGGTGAAGAAGGCCAAAATCTGGCCGAGGTTGTGGCCGATGTGAGAAATTGGTGGCAGGGTCGTCCTCACCCTGTCGTGGCGGTCCCGCTGGAGGCCGGAATCGGCCGAAGTTGGCTTCGGTTCACCAAGATAGCTCGCCGGCAGCCGCAAAGGTGCAGCTAGGACAAATGGTGGTGACGGTGCTTCGTGGGAGCGAGGATCGAGGTGGAGGGGTTATGCCTTAAATAGGCATGTCGTAGGGCTTCACAGCATTGCCCGAGGTGGCTATGTGGCGTGCACGCCAAGGAGGCGGCAGCAGTGCACGTGTCTCCAACACGAGAGGAGTCCAGATCAGGGGCGACGAGCGAGACACTCGGTTAGTGGATGGGCCAAGGCAAGCCTAGGTGAGTGGGCAATAGGCCAAAGGAGGTGTGCTCAGCCCAGGAGGGGAGGAGGGAAAAGAGAGAGAGGGGCAAGCGAGACAAGAGCTAGGCCAAGCAGCAGGCTGGCTCGGTCGCCTTGATGGACCGGCTCGATCAGGGAGCCCAAGCTGGGAGGGAAGGAGAAGAGGAGCAGGCCTGAGGGGAGGATGGGCCGACAGGGAGGTTAGATATAGAGAATTAAGAGACAAGGAAAAATGTTTTTCCTTTTTAGAAAAGCTAGAAAATCAGATAAAATACCAAATCAACTCTCAAAATCCAGAATAAATCCAGTGCACATATTTTAATATGCAAAATTCAAATAAAATATTTGTGATTAAATAGTTGTGTTGTGATTAATGAAACCTGAAAGGAATTCGAAATTTTAATTATGCTTTATTTGGTTGAAGAAAAATCTAGAAAATTTTCCAGTCCTCATTTCCAGTTAAAAGTTTTTAAAAGCCCCAAAAATCAGAATGTTACAATAGATATAGCAAAATTTCAGGCAATCATCAATGAATGTAATTAAGTAACATCTACCTCCTCTAGTCAGAATGTCATTCATCTCACAATTGTCAAAGTGTACTAGATCAAGAATGGAGCGCTCTCTTTCAACAGATTTAAGAGGTTTCCATGGCTGTTTAGTTTGCACATAGATTTCACATATTGCACCTCTAGTGTTATGTTTAGGACTTAACTCTAGACATCATGCGAGATATAGACTTGAAATTAACATGGCAAAGACATAGACTTGAAATTAACACGACAAAGATGATTATGCAGAGAAAATTATTGCAAGAGAAAGCTTTGTTACTAGTGCTTGAACAAGGAAACAAAGATAGTCTGATAAGACCATGATCAACGTAGCCTTTCCCGAGGAAAGAACCCCTAATGGTTATTACAACCTTATTGCTTTCACATACAAGCTTATAGCCTTCCTTCATTAATAACTTCCACTAATCAGATTTACTCTACCTGATGGCACATAAAGCACGCCAGAATGTTTCTTGAAGAAAGCTTCAGATCCACATTGCCACCACCCAGTACTCTAAACTTGCTCTTGAGGCCAATCACAGTATGGCCTCCTCGCTGTTCCTTGTAGCTTGGGCTCTGTCAATCACCATGTTGACTTTGGCGTCAGTCTGGTCATCAAGTTTGTTCTTTTTGACCTTTCGTTTCTTTTCTTGTAATAGTAGTTTCTGGCCAAGTGGCCAGGCTTACTGCACTCGAAGCAACCACTCAGATTTTTGTCGTTTCTTTTGCCATTGCCTTTGTCGATCTTTCCTCTTGGTTTAAAGCCATTAGAGTCTCTTTGGTTCTTCCTGTTCATTCTATGTCAGGTATCCAGGAAATTCACTCTAGAGTTTTCCTCATCATTAACCAATGGAGCATTTTTGCTCGGGCTTTCTCTTCAACATCGAGGGAAGCTAAGAGGTCATCCATAGTCATTTCCTCTCTGTGATGTTTGAGAGCAGTACCAAAGTCTCTCCAAGAATTTGGGAGCTTTGCAATCACCATTCCCACCTGATACTTATCAGGGAGAGTAATCTTGTTGTGGCTGAGCTCCCCCGCTGTAAGCTGGAGTTCATGAGTTTGCTCCACCAGACTTTTCATTGGTCATCTTGAAATCATGGTATTTTCCACCAAGTACAAGTCCTTTCCAGCATCTGGAAAACTATACTTCTTCTCTAGAGTTTCCCACAGAGTAAGAGCAGAGGTATGATGCATATACATGTCATAATTTTTTTTCAAAAAGCATGCTCAGAATTCTCCCCACAAAATTGAAGTTCCTGGCTTGATAACTTTCAGCATACGCCACAACCTCGGGAAGTAGCTCATCTGGATGTGGATCAGTGATGATCGAGTACAAGTCCAAAACAGTAAGCCATACATCATCCGAGACTGCCAACACTTAATTGCCATTGAACTTTTCAGGCTTCATGGTATCATCGAAGGAGTTTGAGGGTGCCATGGAAACGATTACCTACAAGTCGAAGATGATGCTCAATCTTCTCGAAATTGTTGGAATCGACGATGTCGTAGGCAACAGCTCTATCAAATTGGAGAAAAAAGCGGTCGCAGCAGGACATCTTGCAGCAGCTCCGATAAATCAAGGCACGCTAGCCGTGTTGTCTTCAAGAAGATTCATGGCCCCGCTGAGGTGCATGGGTTGAACAGCGGCTCTCCTCCAAGATAAAATGATCTCCTATCTCCTATTGTGCACTTAAGAGGAGATGAACCAGCGGGTTCGTATGAATGTGTAGCTCTCTCTAGGCCAAAGGTTTCAGATGTATGTAGAAAGAATTCAAGATTTGATTTTAAAGCAAACTGTTGTACATAGCTTTTATAGACTCCTTCTGTACTAGAAAATCTTATCTCCCTGGCCAGCAAGATTTCAATAGCTAACATGCTTAATTTGTTGGCCAAAATATCAGAAGAGATTGAGTCCATATCCAGTACGTACAGCCGGAACCAAATCAGTTTAAACAATGAAAGCAGAGATAAAGATCAAACACTCATGTTCGAGACGTCCCAAGTGAACGAATGCTGAAGATAAAACTCAAACGAGCGAACAAATCAAACGGCAAATCACAAAGAGATAAAATCTCAACAGAGAATTAACAACCAAATTGACAAGAAGCTTCCTTTGTAACTTTCTTCAGAAGCAAGAAACTGAAACAAGGTCTGAACTTTCTGAGCTCCAACATACTACCTGCCCCTTTTAAGGGGGGAATGTACGTGATACCAAAAGCATCGAACTGAATACACTTAAGCTGTAACTCCAACCTTTAAGACCTTAAAACATTCATGTCAAAGAGAACTCATCCACAAAGAACCCTGACTATATATGCCCTGTCTGATTTAACAATTTGATCTAGCATCGGCATTGATGGATACAGTTCGTTGCACAGCGCCGATGCTATCTAAACTTTCCGTGTTTAATTTACCTTACAAGATACAGTACTCCCTTTCAGCTTGTTGTCTACCTTGTGATAGGATGAGCCCAGACCCAGCTAGCATCTGCTCCCTGAGATCCTTGATCGCTTGGTACCTCTCCTCGTCATGATCAAAGTTCAGCATTCCATCGCTACATCCTTCTGCCCAGTCTCCCTCCAGTGCATCATCCATTTCCTGAAACGTTCTTTGTTCAAAGCCGCGCGAACTGGCACCATCCATCCCTCTATCTGAAAATGATCCATGAATTGATGCACCTCTCTGGTTCCCCCTTGATGGAGTGTAGCTCCAGGTGTAGCTCTTGCTGTTGCCATCGACATTCAATTCGATCGAGTGCATATCACTCCCTTTGGAGTCAATATCTTCGCTGTCATCACTGCATCCTCCACCACCAGTCTTATCTGCAATTGCACCAGATGCAGCACCTTCGTTTTCAGATCCATGGGATGATTGCATTTGATCACTTTTTGCGGTTTCCTGATCCTTCTTAGCATCCAGATACGCTTGTAGCTCGTTATGCAGCTGATTGACGGCTGCGTTTTTCTCCTCAAACTGAAGCCGTGCTTCCAGCAGCTTCATCTGAACCCTTTGTTCACGCCACTCATCCGCAAGCTGAAGCATATCCCGCTCTTTCTGAACCTCCTCTTGTGCCTTCTCAGTTTCTCTCTTCAGTGCCTCCACCTCAGCCTTGTCCTCGCCGATGGCCCTGATGAGCTCACTGCAGATCTTCTCCACTCTTCCTTTGGACTTCCTCTCCCTCTCTAGTTCTTTTGTTGCTGCATGTAATGAGGCCTCGGTGTCAGCTAATGTGGCACCGAGCTTCTTGTTTATCCTCTCTGCTCTTTTCCTGGACTTCTTCTCATTGTCCAGCTCTGAAACTATATGTTGTAGAGCAGTTGCAGCCTTCTCCTTTTGTTTGGTCTTCCAAGATTCCATTTCCACCAGAAGTTGCTTCTTTAAGTCGTCAATTTCGTTACCCTCTGATTTCTGTTCCTTGATAAGCCTTCGCACATGGGCACGAGCAAGATCAAGCTCAGAACGCAGTGCAGAAATGAGTGAAACAGTTGATGGGTTCAATTCTCCCCAGATGTGTGCTAGTACTTTGGCAAGTTCTTTCGATGCAATCAAGCTGTTATACAGATCCTTCAGGTGGATTGCTTTCTCCTCAGGACATCTTGAAACATCATCTTGAGAGCGTATGCCAATCTGAAATAGGATGACTGTCATTTTTTTATTTCTTTAAGAGGCAACAAGGTTCTCGTATGAAATGAACAAATTGGGTAGTACTTTCTCCCTAGCCCATTTATTATTGAGTAGTGACTACCATTTCATAATGTTTAGCAAGCTGTTAGGCACGCAATTACTCAATCTTGCCTCTTGGACAAAAATTGGGTAGCAATTTCATGCCTGAAAATTCTTCGTTAGATGGGCCAATGGACAGGTACATTGATCTTCTAAAGCTTTTCTTAGCTGTTTGAAGCCTCAAATTTCTCTCATGGCAGATAAGCAAGTGAGATTGGGCAGTAAGTAAAACTAACAGACCTGTACTATGTATTTTTAAGTTGTAGTTGAGAAAGATTACTAGCTAAGTAAAAAACAGATAGCAATTTGTCTGACTGCCCCTTTCAAAAGGTAAAAGCAGCATGATAGATACTAAAACTGAGACAACACATGCAGGCCACATAATCAAAGAGCTCTGATGAGGCTGTCATCCTCAACTAACTGTTTTTCTAATCGAAAATTAGCTTCAACAAACCTTACAACCATCCAATTTGCCATATATACCTCGAAGGTAGCAACTGCCCTATAACCAATCCTCCCTAACAGCCTAGACGTAAGGAAACTATTATGGAGCCATTTCAGCTGCTGAGTAAACAATCAAGCCTAGCTGATAGCCTCTTGCAGAAGTGGACAAGACGCATGTGCATATGAAAATGCTTCCTTGGAGATGCATCTCACATTTGCCTCTGCTTTCATGTTTACAAAACCAACTCATACTTAAAGGTGTATCAAAAGTTTAAGCCTTTCTGCAGTGAGAAATTCCTTTTACATGCAACTAGCCAGGTTTTGTTTAAGATCATCAGTAACTTTAGAACTCAGCACGACGGCACCTATGTGGACACTACTATAGCATGTGTCAGGTGGTAGGCATTGGAATGCTTCTTGGAGAAGCATATCTGATATCCTCGAATGTTTGTATATTTGTTGGAACCAACTTGCACTTAAAGGTGTACTACGTTTGAAACAAGGCATCAAAAGTTTTTGGCCTTTCTGAAGTGAGGGATTCCTTCTATGAGAACTAGCTAGGCTCTGTTTAAAATCATCACTAGCTCGACAACTCAGCGTCTGTTCAGAGTTAGACAGACTATTGTTCATCCTTTTAGTTAAAGAACTACACAATTTGCGGCTAGTCACTTCAATATTGACTGAATCAAGGAATTAGATGACTTTCGAACTCAGCAAAGTTATTAATTGTTTACTGTTCAATCTAAAGATGGTTGCGAGGAAGCTTTTTGCCATGCACGGGTGGGGATTTAGCTATCGACCGTGTGCTTCTTGAGGAGGCTTGAGCGATTCTTCATTTAACTTGAGATTTAATTTTTTGGTTCTTGTAAACTTGGTGTTTGGCCAGGTGGGTGTTGAACTCTTTGGAACTTTGTAATAACTCTACGGCTGTGTGTATAAACAATACAGAGGCAGGAAGATACTTTTGTCTGCACCATCTTGATGCAGCTGCAGTAACAAAATTTTCCATTTTCTAAAAAGAAATGATGCAGATCGCAGAGTAATCCACACAGTTTCTCATTAACTTGCTGGTTTCCATTTTGTGCATGCAATGTTCAACTAAACTGAACTATCAGAAGAACAGATAGTTATCACGGCTTCGCATTAGCACTGCAATCAGAGCCCTGACTTGCAGATTCATCGGTCAGAGACACGACAACGAGGCGCAAACGAACGAAAATATACACAACACTAAATAATTTATTTGTCAAGTTGTCGATTTACCTCCATTGCGCTGCAGTTGCTCATCGCATCTGCTGCAAACCACTGTCCATGGCCGTTGCGCCAGCTTCCCCTCCCATCAGCCTCCAAAATCTTTCTCCTACTTCTCGAGCTCTTGGACACCTACATCACCTGATTGATTAACCAGAAATCACACAACCAAACAGATCAGTTGCACAAACTCAGCAAGCATCACTGACCTCCGTCGAGGCGTGGCTATGAACCAAGCTCCGGCGCGCCACCGCGTCCTTCACCACCACCACCCCCTCCTCCTCCTCCTCGAACAACCTGTCCTTGTCGGTCTTCCAGAACGCGGTGACGAGTCTCCTCGCCGACTCCGACGGCCGCGGCACCCCATCGGCGAGCTGGCCACGGCAATGCCGGCTCCGGGACGACTCAGACATGGCCGCCCCACCCGCTGAGCGCGGCGACGCGGCGCCTCCTCCTCCTCTCCTCCTCCTGGACCGCAGCAGCACCGCGGGCCTCCTGGACCGCAGCCTCCTCGCCGGGTTCGACGCGCCGGACGACGACAGCGCGCACCGCTTGCGAATCCTGGCCAGTCTCACCGCAGCGGCAGACTCGCCGGCGCCCTCCTCAACGTAGCGCCCCGGCATTGCGATCTTGGAAGCTCTCCTGCGTTGTCTCACCAAGCAAAGCAAGAGAGCGGCAGCAAAGGCAGCGAGAGCAATGGCACACTGGTCAGTGATGTGGTCAAGAACTGGTGGTGCGTATGGACAGTCGCATCAAACCGATCAAAGGGGAAAGAGCAAAAGCGAACAAAGAAAAAGATGAAACGGATGGATGCAGCTTTAGAGGAAGGAATAAGAAGCAGGGACTGGCAAAAGGGGATGTGACCATCAACACATCACACCCCCTTCAATGAGAGAAGCGGACTAGCTATTGGAATCTGCGGATTGGTAATCGGGATTATTTCCACTCCATCTATCTCTGTTTCCCTTGAACAGAGTAATCGGAGGAAGAGCGGTATGGGCAGCAAAATCACCAAAAGAGATTTAACAAATGCAGGTGGGAGTGCTGCAGAAATAAATGAGATTAACTACCACACCAAGAAAATGCCAAACTGAAAAGGTACTACAAAACTTTCGCCGAAACCAAGGAGCATACAGTTCCAAGAACTCAAGAACCAAGAAATGTGGTACAACAACATAAAACAACGGCGCAACTGAAACCTCAAAACTGCATAGAAAAGAGCAGGGGAAAGAAGAAGCAGCCAAGAATCGACCGACATGGAAGAGGAGGCGAGAGGTGTGTGCAGTGTAGTACCCATTAGTAAGAGCAGGGGAGGCCTGGTAAGCCTGGGAGTCCGATCAGCTGGCTGCAGACGCCATGATAATGATGATGATGAGCAGCGACAGGCTTTGGATGTACTAGTGCAGGGATAGCACACAGCCACACAGCGCACGAGTGGGGGAATGGGGACAAGGATGATGGGCAAGTGTGCGCGTCAGCGAGGGCGTGCGCGTGTGCCGTGTACTATTCGGGGCGCCGTTTGTCCGAGCACGGGAGCCAAGCGCGAGTGAGCTGTCTGCGCGGTGCGACGCATATGATTGGAGCTTGTCGTGCCCTGCGCTCTATAGGCCGGCCTACATGCATGTACGTTAGTACGCGGTGAGGTCTGGGTGGGCTCCAGTGCGTCGCAACAAGCACGAGCGGGTGCGTCCATCAGCTCAACGTTTCGAAACCGAGGGCCCGGGAAGCGTAGCAGCATGTTTTGAGCGTCACAACTTTACAGCACGTGCGGAATTGCGACGTGGAGAGGGGAAGGAATAGTAGCGGGTTTTTTTTACTGAAAACCTGTAGTTTAATCAAATGGTCAGTTTTAGAGCAGTTTTTATTAATAGTGGGTTATAGATTTTACAGTACAAATTCAGCTGTTTGAAAAATATATCTTTTCCTAACTTTTATAATATGCTGAAACTTCTAAACTTATTTTTTAAAATAATGTAAATGATTTTAATTAACCAAAAGCCATATATTCACTTTCCTATAGCCACAGTAGCTTTTCTAAACAGCCAACCAACAGCAGCTTTGTCAGCAACCACGACCCAACCAAACAGGCTCTAAGGGATATTCAGAACAGAGAAATTTAAAAGTACACAGATACGATTTTTAAAGAAATTCTTAGGCATCCAGTCCTTCTTTAATAAATCTTGGAGAAATTAAATTGTTTTATGTGAAATTCATGTAAAAATCCTCAAATTCATCTCTCAAACATCCCTGTAGGACCCATCGCCTTATTATAAACAGGTTGGTATAAATTCGCTTTTGAGAACATGTCTAGCTAGGGATTACCCCTCTATCCACTCAATATCCTCGAATTTCATTTTTTTAGGTAATAGAATAGAACTTCCGGCTCCTGCACCTAAAAGGCACACACAGCCAATTCTTACAGAGTTTGACAAACGTATACGCCCAATGGCAAAAGACGCAGAAAAGAGTGCATTACGCAAGCCAAGCTCTAAAAACCATTAATTGAAGCACAACCTGTGACTACACCGCCACCCATGAGTATGGAGAATATCCCGCACTCCCATCTCCAGCATAAGCGATACTGCACCAAGCAACTGTCACAGATGTGTTGAGTACCGCCGCCATCAATGTCTCTTTTTAGTGAGACATTGTAGGCCAAAAAATCTAGAGTTGGTCCATCACGCGTCTCAAATCCATCTTGCATTGATTAAGTATGGTTTCAAATGGAACCTTCACCAATAGAATGACCTAACTTTGTAAACCTTGATGTAACGAGTATTTTTGTGGTCAATATGAAGAAAGTGTATTTTCATATCATGTCACTCTTGCATTTACAGTAACTAAAATAACCCTAACTAAAGTATGTAACATTTAACCTATAATCAAACCATAAATAAATTTGTGAAACAAAAGTAATTCAAATGACTCTAGCAATTTTCATAGGTCTCATACACCTCAAAGAAGGCATTTGAAATTCTTCAAGAACTTTGGGGATGATTTGCATAGTGTTATTTAATCAATTTCAAAATTGGCATAACTGTAATATAATTAATTAGTGAAGTTTCCTTATGAAAAATTAATTAAGTTTTATATTTATAGATAATTTTATCCCCTGAGCATGAATATAAATTGTTCATAAATTATGGGACAATACTTTACCTACCTACAGTTCAAATCTAATTTATGGCATGATTGAACTTGATTTTAAATAACAGTCAAGTATGACTTAGAAAACCTATAAATTTTCTCATAGGTCAACAGTATTATATATGACCACTGTGAATTTTTACAAATCTTTAAACCTAGATTTAAAACCCTGAATAATTCAAAACAAACTGAAACCCTAACCAACCTAGGCAGGCTCAGAGGCCCCTCCACAAAAGCTGAGCCCAGCTCCTACCATGCTCGTTGAAAGATCATCTAGACCCCTAGTGGGTTTCGATGGTTAATGGCAACTCAAACTGGAATCTAATGTTTACAATGAGTGTAAGCAGGATTAATAGGCTCCAGGAAGAAGTGTCATCAAGGAAAGGATGACCACCCAAAAGTACAAAGGTGGTTTCCAGGACAAGGGAATGGCTGTGCTAGGCAGCTATGCCACAGCTGTGAAGAAACCGATGTTGTGCAAGGAGTTGCAACCAAGGTGATGGTGGCTTGATGCGTTAAGGGCCGTGACTGCAGTTGGTGGCAAGTAAAGTCTAGATTTGCTAGTTTCCTTGAGTCCATAGGAAACACCCGTACTATCAAGAGGGATGAAGCAGTAATGATCTATGGAGGTTCTTTTGCCCAATGCTCAGAGTGTTGGACAGTGGCACTGATGCTTTGAGGTCAATGGCTCTGTATCAACAGTTTTGCACAAGTGTGAAACTGGTTTGTGCTAGCACTCTGCAGTACTAGCAGTAGAAAAAACCCTAGAGGCTAGAGTCACCTGTGTGACACAGCTGTGTCACAGGTGGTCTACCGCTCTATGACTCAGGTACATCTCTGTACCAGAGGAGAGCTTGTAAATGCTAAGGGACCTGCACTGCAATAGTTTGTCTACCGAGTCAGAAAACTATTGGAAGTTCTCTCCTTATTAGGGATCAGAGTTAGTTGTGCGCTGAGGGCATGTAATGTGCCAAGATCGGGCTGAGTAGTTAGGCTACATCAGTTAAGGGTTCACCTGTGTGTGCCTCCGGTGACACAGGTGTCGATTTGCCTGAGCCGGTTATAGTTATGCGTTGTGATTGGCTATGTCACAGGTGTCTGTCACCGATGACTCACTCAATCCTACGTGGCAACAGTGTAACGGTCAGGTACCTGTGAACCCTATAAATAAGGGACCAGGGGAGGTCTTCGACCTCAATCTTGCTCAACCTAGTAAATCATATTCGACCGTTGCAAGCTTCTTACCCTCTGAACAAAAGTCAAACTTCCTAAGAGTCAGTTCAAGAGAGTTAGAGCTTTTTGAGCGAAGAGCATTGATTCCTCCAAGAGTTGTTACTGCTGAATCTGTTACTCTTGGAGTGTCTACTCCTAGACGGGCGTAGGAGTTGCTAGTATCACCCAAGCTTATGTGGGCTGAACCAGTAGTCTGTGAAGGTGATTTGAAGTCTACCTGCTGCAAAGCTAAAGGACTTCCACAAGCAAATCAAGAGGCCTGATTACTCAGGTACTCGGAGAACAAGCACGATTCAGTGCTGGTGACCTCTTCGGAGTAGCCTCTCCAACAGATACGTACCTCTCTGAAAAGAGTAGGAAATTTCGGTGAAAAACACCTTGTCTCTCTGAATACTTCATATATGCCTTTTGGTTACTCATTAGATCTGCATGCTTGTGTGTTCTTAGATATACATTGTTTATCTGTGATAGATCACTTTTCACCTGTGTAAGCGTAGCTGTGTCTTAGTTGCTGTATATCATATCTCTTACCTGTGTCAGTTACCTGTTACACAATTATCTGTCTTGCTTATCAGTTTTAAGTTATTAGCTCACCTGTGTTACATACCTGTGTGACAACTACGTGTTAATTTATATAACATTTATTGCCTGTGCTGTTCACCTGTCACACAGCTAGCTTAACCTTGCAATATGCTAAGAATTAATTTGATAATCTAAGTTAAATTGAAGTGAATTTAGTTAGCCTCCTATTCACCCCCTCTAGTTGGCACCTTCGATTTTTTCAATTGGTATCAGAGCAGGTTGCTCTTTGATTTGGCCTAACAGCCAGAGTTTAAAGGATGTCGGACTATGAGATTAAAATATATGTCTTTAATGGAACTAACTATGCCTTCTGGAAAAGAAAGATGCAATGCATCTTATCGCCATTGATCCAGATGTGTGGGAAGTTGTGTGTACAGGCTACAGGTTGGAAGACACCATCATCCCTAACATAAATGACAAGAGAAACATTCAGAACAATGCTAGGACTGCCACAGCTATATTTATGGGTCTACAGGAGCATGACTTCAACAGAGTCGGTACCATGGACTCTGCCAAGGATAACTGGGATACCTTGGAGCAGATCTATGAGGGTAGCAACACTCTGAAGAAGTCAAGAGAAGCCTTCTGGAATCAACACTGGAGAGGTTTGAGTATGAGTATGTTGAGGACATCAACTCCTTGTTTCAAGACTCACCATCATCACCAACCAGTTGAAGGCTCTAGGCTCCAATCGGGTAGATGATGAAGATGTGATCAAGAAGTTTCTGTCAGTGCTTCCTAAGGCCTACAGAACTCTTGTTCTGATGCTGAAAGAAAAAGATGGGTTCGACCAAACGAAGCCCACTGAAGTGTTAGGAAGGATACTAACACATGAGATGAAAATCAAGCAAGAAGACAAGCAAAGCTTCTCCCCGTCTGTCAAGAAGAACATTGCTTTGAAGACCACTGCTTCAACTTCACAATTTGAGAGTGATAGCAGTGAAGAACTCAATGAGGAGATGACCAGTGGAGAAGAGAGTGAACTTATCCTCCTCACGAGAAATTTTAAAAAGTTCTACAAGAAGAAGAAGCAGTTTGGGTCAAGTGACAGATTCAAAGGAAAGAGGCTGTCCAAAGAAAACAAGTGCTTCGAGTGTGGCAAGGAAGGCCACTTTGCTGCTGATTGTCCAAACAGAAGAAGGACAACAATCAATACAGAAGAAGAAGGACTTTCATGGAAAGAAGAAGACATTCAACAACAAGCACCCAACTTATTCTAAGAACAAAGCCACTGCTAGAGCTTATGTTGGACAAGCTTGGGTGTCAGATGATTCAGGTTCAGAGGAAGAATCTGAAGATGAATGTCAGGTTGCTGGAATTGCCATCAGTATAACTGATGTGCCCAGCTGTGACACAGTCAGGTCACACAGCTCCAAGATCAACGCCAAGGCTGATCAGACGTCATCCACTTCTGCTCCTTTGTGTCTCATGGCCAAAGAATCTAAGGTACTTACTGAAGATGACTTTCCTGATTATGCTGAACTAATGGGCATCCTGGAAAGAACAGATAATGCCTATGACAAGGAGAGGAAAGAGAATATATCCTTAAGGGATAAACTCAGGGAGCTGAGAGAAACATGTGATGAGGTCTCAGATGGTAGGGAAAACCTCAGTCTAGACCAGGAAAATATGGAAATAGCTCATGAAAAGCTCAAAAAAGTTCATGAGCTTCTCATTAAGGAGCACGAGGAGCTTAAGACAAAGCATTCATGTGCACTGATATGTCCTCTACTATATCTACTGATGCACCCTTGCCTGCTCATGCTGTTATTGAATCATGCATAAACTGTGCTAGTCGTATAAATGTTCTAACTTCCACAGGTTGTGTAATTGATAACTCAAACGAGGTTTTAACCTCTACTGCTACTAACTCTGTGGATGCAGCTGAGCATAACAAGCTCAAAGAGGAGCTTGAAGAGCTGAAAAGGCTTATGAGGAAAGGGCTATGCACTGCCAACATTGGCATGCAAAATTATCAGCTGATAGAGCTGAAATGCTCAGAAAGAACGATGGTCGAAAATGCTTGGGTTATATTTTTCCTACAAATAAAGATAGACTGCCTGCTGTCACTAATCTTAATCTTGCAAAGAAAATTTGTGAGACAGGCAGGCACAAATGACAACTACTTTGTTGGTCATATGCAGAGAAATAGGAATGTGGTGAATATTCCTTCTAACCCATCCTATGTTCTGTAAAATGACATAAAAGAGAAAATAGTGGCCAAGTATGTAGGTCACAGGCACTTAACAAAATGGTTGCCTGCCATCTGGGTTCCAAAGGTAATAGTTGCCTGTGTCACCGGTATCTTACACAGCTGTGTACCCACCAGTGTCACCGGTAACTCACACAGCCAACTAACCTTTTTGTCTAAGGTTGCAGGTGATAGATAGCCAAAAAGGATTCATGTTATATCATCTGTTGCTAAGGCTGTCAATTCTAGAAATAGATCATCTAACTCTTTAACTGCTATTTCTGCCTATGGTAAAACTGCTAAGGGAGCCAAACAAGTTGGGTCCCTAAATCCCATAACTAATCTTGCAGAACACTGCCTCCAGTGGAACTGACTGGATTGTGGACAGTGGATGTACACAACATATGACAGGAGGCAGAGAGGAGTTTGTAGAGATCACTAATGAAAATCTTCCAAACAAATATATGATCTATGTAGACAACTCCAAGGGAAAGGTAAATGACATTGGTAAAGTTGCATATCTGAACATCATTCCTTATCTAATGTCATGCTTGTGGATCAGATAGGCTATAGTCTAATGTCTGTGTCACAGCTGTGTGACACAGGTATGAAAGTTACTTTCTATCCTGATAAGGTTATAGCCTCTAAACTATCTGATGATTCTCAAGTATTCAAAAGATGCAGGTCTGAAAAACTCTATATTGTCAATTTCAATGAACAGCCTGCAGCAGCTTCATGGTATCTCATGGCCAAGACCAGTATTGGCTGGCTGTGGCATAGGCGGCTAGGACATGCAGGGATGAAGTTTCTCAATAAACTGAGCAAACATGACTATGTCATAGGCTTAGAAAAGGTGAAGTTTGAGAAGGACAAGCCCTGCAGTGCATGTCAAGCCGGTAAACAAGTTGGAGCTGCTCATCATCCCAAGGCCATCATGACCACCACCACTCCTTTTGAGCTCATACATATTGACCACTTTGGTCCTACAACACATGAGAGCTTGGGAGGTAACAAGTATGGCTTTGTCATAGTAGATGATTTTTCTCGCTATACTTGGGTGTTCTTTTTGAAGGAGAAGACACAGGTTTACAAGAAATTCAAGCATCTCATTGTTAGAGTTCAAAATGAGTGGAAGGTAAACCTAGTCAAGGTCAGAAGTGACAATGGAACTGAATTCAAGAACTCCAAGGTGGAAGCATTTCTAGGCAAGCATGGAATCAAGCATGAGTTGTCAAGTCCATATGCTCCACAGCAAAATGGTGTAGTGGAAAGGAAGAACAAGACATTGATAGAGATGGCAAGAACACTTCTAGATGAGTACAAGACTTCATCAAGATTTTGGGCTGAAGCTGTCAACACTGCCTGCCACTCCATCAATAGGCTATATCTACTTCCACTACTCAAGAAGACTCCTTACGAGCTGCTCACCAACTCCAAGCCAAATGTCTCATACTTTAGAGTATTCGGTTGTAAGTGCTACATCCTTAGGAAGGGCAAACGCCTTACTAAGTTTGAAGCTAAATCTGATGTTGGTATATTCCTTGGTTATTCCATGGTATATTCCTTGGTTATTCCACTAACTCCCATGCCTATAGAGTTTTTAACACCTCCACAAGGGTTATTGAAGAATCTATAGATGTGGACTTTGATGAGTCTTATGGCTCCCAAGGAGAGCAAGTTGCTAATGATGTAGGGGGAGGGGACATTCAAAAGAAGTCTACTGGTGAGATCAGACCCACCATCAAGGAGGAATTGCCTCACCAAGTGAGCAAAAACCACCCTCTCCATCACTGGGTGAAGACATTGAAGTTCAAGATGTTGAGTTCAAATACAACCCAGCCAATGATCAATTGGATGCAGAGGACCTGACTCAGCCAGCTGTGTCACAGGAAGAACCAACTGTGTCACAAGCATCACCAACAGCTGTGACATAGATGGTTGACCCAGAACCCCTTGTGATCAGCAGGCTACTGAAGGATCACCCTGTAGACCAAATCATCGGTGCCATTAATAGGAGAGTGACTACTCATTCTTGAATTGCTAATTTCTGTGAAAATTACTTCTTTATTTCCAGTGTTGAACCCAGAAACATAAAGGAAGCTCTCATGGATGCTGACTGGATAAATGCTATGCATGAAGAGCTGAATCAATTTGAGAGAAACCAAGTTTGGTTCTTGGTTGAAAGACCCCATGATCATAATGTGATTGGAACAAAGTGGGTCTTCAGGAACAAACAAGATACCAATGGACAAGTGGTAAGGAACAAAACAAGACTTGTGGCTCAAGGATTCACACAGGTGGAGGGTCTGGACTTTGGAGAAACTTTTGCTCCAGTGACAAGACTTGAAGCCATTAGGATCCTCCTTGGCTATGCTGTTCATCATAATATCAAGCTTTACCAAAAGGATATAAAATCAGCCTTCCTGAATGGTAAACTCTCTGAACTAGTATATGTTGAACAGCCACCGGGCTTTGAAGATGCTAAGAAACCATATCATGTCTATAAACTGCACAAAGCACTCTATGGCTTAAAGCAAGCACCTAGAGCATGGTATGACACATTGAAATTTTTTTGATTAAAAATAGATTTAAAATGGGCTTAGTAGACACAACTCTATTCACTAAGAAAAATGGAAAAGATTTATTTGTGTGTCAAATTTATGTCGATGACATAATATTTGGCAGTACTAACCGTTTCATGAGTGATGAGTTTAGCAAGATGACGACCAAGAGGTTTGAGATGTCTTTAGATGGTGAACTCAAGTACTTCCTAGGACTTCAGATCAAACAACTCAAGGAAGGAACCTTCATCTCTCAAGAGAAGTTCACCAGAGACATCATCACCAAGTTTGGCATGAAGGATGTAAAGCCTATTCACACTCCCATGCAAACAAATGGGCATCTGAACTTAAACATTGAAGGTAAGTCTGCTGATCAGAAAGAATTTAGATCCATGATAGGCTCCTTGCTATACTTGTGTGCATCTAGGCCAGATATAACGTTGAGTGTATGCATGTGTGCTAGATTTCAAGCTAACCCTAAGGACTGTCACAGAGTGGCAGTATGCAGGATTCTGAGATATTTAATTTAAACTTCAGGGTTTGGTTTGTGGTATCCTAAATGTGTAAATTTTGAGCTAGTTGGCTATTCTGATAGTGACTATGTAGGGTGTAAGGTTGACCAAAAAGCACCTCTAGTACTTGCCAATTCCTAGGACATTCTTTAGTGTCTTGGTCATCAAGAAACAAAACTCAGTAGCCCTTTCCACTGCAGAAGCTGAGTACATAGCTGCTGGTAGTTGTTGTGCTCAATTATTGTGGATGAGACAGACCTTGAAAGATTTCAGCATATCTTTTAATCAAGTACCCCTCTTCTGTGATAATGAAAGTGCAATTAAGTTAGCCAACAACTTAGTGCACCACCAAAGATCTAAACACATTGAAGTGAGGCACCACTTCCTTAGAGACCATGTTGAGAAAGGAGATATACAGCTGTGTCATGTAAGGACAGAAAAATAATTAGCAGATATTTTCACCAAGCCTTTAGATGAGACTAGATTCTGTGCTCTGAGGAGTGAATTGAATATCATTGATGTCTCTAACTTACAATAAAAGGTTTGGCTTGGTGTTTAGCTCATATGTTTTTGCTGTTTATATTGCTTATATTTTTATCTAAGTCAGGCACCTGTGTCACAGGTGTGTGCTATGCTTAGAGTTGAAAATATTTCTTGAGCTGTCTGTGCACTCTCTTGTGTACATGTTTTCAATCAACTCTTATCAGTTTTAGCTTTGCTTGATTGAATTTCTGGCAAACTGATTTTGAGAAGATTCCATAAGGTCTCTCTGTTAGTGCTCAAGTGCTTTCTTCCTTATCCAACTCTCTCCATCTCGGTGTTCTAGATGAAATACTTATCACCTGAGTCATCCATCTGTGTCTCAGGTGAATGTTTTTGATCTCCGTAGGTCATAGGGTCTCTTCTCGTCCACCTGTGTCACAGGTCAACAACTCAGCTGTGACACAGCCACCATATACCCTTTCGGCCTATATATGGTGTCGATACGTTTCCACAGAATCCACATCCAACTCAAAACCCCAAACTTCCGCCGTGCGCCAAAATTTCGAGTTTTCGACGAAATCACGGATTCCACCCCTCTAAAACTCTTCGACGCATCAGAGAAAGCTTTCCGTGGAGCTCAAGCATCGATTCCTTCGTGCATTATCTCTTTCTCGATCAAAGTAAGCCTCTGCTAGCCCTACTTTGCGCTCGTTCTATCATCGTGTTCATGCAATCGCTCTAAAGCTTAATCCAGTAGTGCATTGTTAATGTCTAGGGTTGGTTTAGCTTTTGTTCATCCTCCAGTGTACATCTAGCTTGAAATTGAACGGTAAATCCTTGTTAAACCCTAGTTTTCTTAAATCTGCCATCCGCCTCCGCACGTAGCTATGTCACCGCTAAGGTCTCACCTGTCACACAGGTATGCCTATTCAACAGGCAGAGATCTCGGTTTGTTTCTAAGTCTTCACCTGTGTCACCTTATCCTCACACAGGTGTCTCACACAGCTACTGACTTCTGCATCTCAGGAATACCTCTTTCCTACATTCTTTCTTATCTATCTTGTTTCTTCAGATGTCTTCGGATTCTGAAAGAGCAGATAGTGTCTTCAGATGTCTTCAGATTGTAAGAACATACTACTCACGCAAAATTAAAATCTGTGCATTTGCATGTTAAAAGCAAATCTTTTGTGCACAGCTTCAGGGGGAGTATATTCTAACAACCTGCACATGTATCACTCATTCAAATCTTTATTTGAAATTGTTGAATGGGTAGCCACTAACCACCAAAAAGGGGGAGATTGAAAGTTCATCTAGGCCCCTAGTTAGTTTTGATGGTTAATGGTGTCGACGTCTAAACGCCGGCATCGGTGGTCCGGAAGGACCCTCTTTGGGATTCGGCCGGGGAAGCGCAGATCGCGGAGCTACGCTGAAGCTAGAGCTTGGCAGGATGGTAAGCTAGAAATCACACGGTGATTTACCCAGGTTTGGGCCACCTTCTAGGTGTAAAACCCTACGTCCTGCTTTTTGTGTATTTGAGAATATGTGGAGGGATTACAATGAACTAGCAGCCCAGGTGCTCCCGTTCTTCTTCTTCTAGGGTTCAGATGTCTAAATGGCGGAGCCGTCCTTTCTATGGCCTCGGTTCTCCCCTTATATACCCGGGGGTCATCACAATGGCCAAAAGGTAAATACATTACACTAATGCTTGTTGCTGACGAATAGGGCGTGGGCAAGCCACACCGGTGGTTGAAGATTCGCTGTAGCGGAATAGCACCTGTCACGCCTTGGTTGGAAACCGGATCATCATGATGCGGTTGTGTCAGAGGATGAAGACTTCCTGGGACGCCTTCTGACACGGACCACGCCGCAACTACCTGGGCCCCATGGACCAGGTGCAGAAGGCATGCGTATGGACGCACGGTGGCGCGCCCTCAAAGTCAAAAAGGCGTCTGACTGCCCCATCCTCTGCAAAGAATGACAGCTAACACAGCTTATCTCTTGGAAGGATGGGAACTTGTCAGGATTCGCCATTATGTCCACTGCAGCGGACTTGGAGTAGACAGGCCCGTCAGACGGGCATTAAGTGCGCCTGTCGGGCCACGTGGACTGAGGAAGGGCCCACATGGGGTGCTCGGGGCTCCCGGGATCGGGGGCCCTCGAGCACGACCCCTGGGCCGCTCCACCGGGCGAGGCACTCGGCTCCTCGAGCGGGGGCCAAGTCGCCTCGGATGCTCGGGGTGAGCCTCCGAGCACTTCTTCTCGGGTGCTCGGGGTGAGCCCCCGAGCACTTTATCTTGGTTCGTCCCAAGCGGGGACCAAGTCGCCTTGGGTGCTCAGGAAGCACCCTTAAGGGATGACTCGGGGCACCCCTCAATTAGCCGAGTGGGAACAGTGCTCAGGGTGGGCCCCCAAGCACCTCTTCTTAATTCCTACGTCCTTGGAGCCGCGGTGTCAAGTTGGGCCTCTACCAGCGGTTTAGGGGACCCTGGTCCCCGTATCGCCGATAAATGGCAACTCAAACTAGAATCTAATGTTTACAATGAGTGTAAGCAGGATTAATAGGTTCCAGGAAGAAGTGTCATCAAGGAAAGGATGACCACCTAAAAGTACAAAGGTGGTTTCCAGGACAAGGGAATGGCTGTGCTAGACAGCTGTGCGACAGCTGTGAAGAAGCCAGTGATGTGCAAGGAGTTGCAACCAAGGTGATGGTGGCTTGATGCGTCAAGGACCGTGACTGCAGTTGGTGGCAAGTAAAGCCTAGATTTGCTAGTTTCCTTGAGTTCATAGAAAACACCCGTACTATCAAGAGGGATGAAGCAGTAATGATCTATGGAGGTTCTTTTACCCAATGCTCAGAGTGTTGGACAGTGGCACTGATGCTTTGAGGTCAGTGGCCCCGTATCAATAGTTTTGCACAAGTGTGAAACTGGTTTGTGCTAGCACTCTGCAGTGCTAGCGGTAGAAAAACCCTAGAGGCTAGAATCACCTGTGACACAGCTGTGTCACAGGTGGTCTACCGCTCTATGACTCAGGTACATCTCTGTACCAGGGGAGAGCTTGTAAATACTAAGGGATCTGCACTGCAATAGTTTGTCTGCTGAGTCAGAAAACTGTTGGAGGTTCTCTCCTTATTAGGGATCAGAGTTAGTGGTGCGTTGAGGGCATGTAATGTGCCAAGATTAGGCTGAATAGTTAGGCTACGTCAATTAAGGGTTCACCTGTGTGTGCCTCCGGTGACACAGGTGTCGATCTGCCTGAGCCGGTTATAGTTGTGCGTTGTGATTGACTGTGTCACCGGTGACTCACTTAATCCTACGTGGCAACAGTGTAACGGTCAGGTACCTGTGAACCCTATAAATAGGGGACCAGGGGAGGTCTTCGACCTCAACCTTGCTCAACCCAGTAAATCATATTCGACCATTGCAAGCCTCTCACCCTCTGAACAAAAGCCAAACTTACTAAGAGTCAGTTCAAGAGAGTTAGAGCTTTTGAGCAAAGAGTATTGGTTCCTCCAAGAGTTGTTGCTACTAAATCTGTTACTCTTGGAGTGTCTACTCCTAGACGGACATAGAAGTTGCTGGTATCACCCAAGCTTGTGTGGGCTGAACCAGTAGTCTGTGAAGGTGATCTGGAGTCTACCTGCTGCAAAGCTAAAGGACTTCCACAAGCAAAGCAAGAGGCCTGATTACTCAGGTACTCGGAGAACAAGCACGATTCAGTGCTGGTGACCTCTTTGGAGTAGCCTCTTCAACGGAGACGTACCTCTCTGAAAAGAGTAGGGAACTTCAGTGAAAAACACCTCTCTGAGTACTTCATATATTGCCTTTTGGTTACGCATTAGATCTGCATGCTTGTGTGTTCTTAGATATATATTGTTTATCTATGATAGATCACTTTTCACCTGTGTTAGCGTAGCTGTGTCTCAGTTGTTGTATATCATATCTCTTACCTGTGTCAGTTACCTGTTACACAGCTATCTGTCTTGCTTATCTGTTTTAAGTTATTAGCTCACCTATGTTACATACCTGTGTGACTGCTACATATTAATTTACATAACATTTATTGCCTGTGCTGTTCACCTGTCGCACAGCTAGCTTAACCTTGCAATCTGCTAAGACTTAATTTGATAACCTAAGTTAAATTGAAGTGAATTTAGTTAGCGTCCTATTCACCCCCACTCTAGTCGACACCTTCGGTCCTTTCACCCGTGCCCCTATCGCTTCTCGCTTTCACCATAAAGAGGCACCGCCACCTCAACCCGCTGACCCGTGGGATGCATCCATTAGGACGTCATCTCCAAACAGCCTTGCCATGCGCTGCGGCTTATGCGTGCACGTGGACAGCGGCGATGATGGACAACTGCCATTTAGGGCATGCTACCGCGTCCACCGTTGCACCGACGCATACCAGCAAGGACCTGCAGTACCTCCTAAATCTCCACATGGCACACGTTGTTGTCAACGGCCGTCTCACCGTCATTGTTTCCCCGCGGCCATTGCCAATGCTAACTCTCGCCCTTATCGATATCACTGCCCTCTCTCACCCATTCTATGATCTGAAGCCACTATCACTCTCCCTTGCTCCACGCATCTCCTTGAGCAAGAAACGGGCGTAGCCATAGAGTTCCTTGTTGGAATGCCTCCAACATTAGGAGCTCCAGCAAGCGCGTCGCTCCAGCATCGCCGTGTCATCCCGTGTTTGAAGGTGAGGCAGCCTCGTAGACCTTGCCCATTCGACTTGTCTCGTTCCCACGATCTTACCAACACATTTTGTTGCATTTCCATGCAGCAAGGATGAAAGGCCTAAGCCATCATCTCCAACTCTGCCTGGCCTTCGCCATGTGCACTACGCTGTCCATGGTGAGCTTCGGCATCAAGGCCATCTTTTTCCACCTTCCCTAGGTTCCCTCCTTCCTCTCTGACCCTCTCTCTTTCCCGCACAAGCACTGGAAGTCATCGTTGCCATGATGCCTAGATCCACCTCCGCCATTGACATGGAGCTCATCACCGGTGCCGCCTTTGGAGTAGCAAATGATGGTGAAGAGTTCTTGAAGGCCGTTAGACTGATGATCACCGGGACCCCGAAGCCGCTCTGCTCTCCCATTGTCGACTCCAATTTACCACCGTTGCCACCGACCACCGTGATGACCCCTCCATCCATCTTCATCTCAGCCAAGCACGTGCACAATTTCGCGGTGAGCTCCAGATCCAAATATCGCTTTTTTCCTATCCACTCTCTCACTGTAGTGCCGACCACCGGAACCGGTATGGTTGCACTTGTGACAGTACCAGGAGTCAAATGTGGCCAACCACATTATTTTTGGAGCGCGGGACCAGGCACACGCTTCGTGTTGCCACGCGTCTGATGGCCTGATGTGTGGGGCCGGTGTGTTAATTAATTAACCCTTTAAAATATGTTTAAAACCTGTGTAAAGTAGATGGATATGACAACTGGGACCCACACTTAAGGTCACTTAGCTTAATTGATAAAAGAATAAAATTCTAACAGGTAGACCCCACCTGTCATTGACTCATCATTGAAAAGAAATAGAATTTGTAGATGCTACTGTGTATGACAGGTGGGCCGGAGGCCACTTTGACCAGTCAGCTTTGAATGGTCAGCTCTCGACCATTCAAAGCTGACCTCTAGCTCCACATGTCAGGCTCTGAGGTTAGCTCCAGTTGTGTGCAAACAGTATTTCTCTTTTTATTTAAATGAGGAAAACACAGAAAATGCTAAAAATGCCAAAACTTATAAAAATCATAGAAAATTCATACTAACTCCTGTTGAGATGGACTTCAATATGTAAATTCATGGTTTGAAATGTAACCATTAATGGTATAACTTTCATGCATATGACTATGCTAAAACATTTCAAGATTATTGTTCTTTTAACAAACCCTAAATTTGATATATAGAAACCTAAAATTCATAACTTTTGTTCTAGGGCTCCAGATTGAGTGAAACCAATTGCATTAGTTTTATAATTTCATATTCCATGTTTTAGGATGCATTCCATTCATCATTTTTATTTGAAATTCTTGTTATTAATTCAATCTCTCCTTTTACCTTTTCCGAACATTTATTTGCTTCTTATCGGTGGAGCATGGCAACGAGGCATTGTATGAGAGCGAGCCTTTTCAGGTCCAAGACTTTGAACAGCAAGGGAAGCAGTAGCTCGCTAAATTTTTATGATCAATTTTGCGAGGATATTTCTTTTTGTTTTATTTATGCAAGGTTGCATGCATTATTATGTTAATTGTTGTTAATCATGCTTATCGATGAATTGTGTACTAGCATGAGTAAGGTAGGTTATGTGTTGTCTAGCACAGTACGCTATTATAATCAACTAATTAATACTGGAACACTTAATATGTGATAATGTGAGAGCCGGCATCTAGTACCAACAGATAGATCGACAAGTGGTTAGCCTAGTTGATACTGGTGTCATTGGACTTTTCCTTCACCTACAACTGGAGTGTTACCGATAATTTTAGGTAGTCATGGTTGGCCAACCATGGACTAACAACCCACTGGAGCACTTACCATTTTGGATTTGAGTGGTTAGCCCGATCCCAAGATTCACAATTAAATCCAGGAAGACTTAAAATGTTAAATTGGTTGATTTGGTGGTGGTTTCCACTTGTCATTAGCTTGATTTAACTTGGTTCTATGTTTTTACTCTCATGCTTATGCCATGTTGTGCTACTTTGAGAACAAATTACTTGTGTAGTAATTGTTTAATTGTTGATGTCATGCTTTATGTGTAGTTGAAATGAGCACGAATAAGTCTTGCGAGTACTACAATACTCATTGGAATTCCATTCTTAAAAAATTTGCAGGCGCTCCTAGTGTAGGTGAATACTATGAGGAGCGACATCTAGTTTGCTTGGTTTGTTTGGTTTGTTTGGTTGGTGACCGTGTGGTTATGTCGCTTTTGTGAGATAGGTGTGGCTTGAAAGAGTATCTAGGCCCCTAAATGATTTTGATGGTTAATGGCAACTCAACTGGGATCTAACAGTTACCCTGAGTGTTAACAGAAAAGTTAGGTTCCAGGAAGAATGATTCATCCAGGAAGAATGACCACCAAAAAAGTACAAGGATGGTTAATCAGGTCAAGGAGATGGCTGTGCTAGGTAGCTGTGCCACAGCTGTGATGAAGCCGGTGCTGAGCAAGGAGTTGCTAGCAAGGTGATGGTTGCTTGAAGATGTCAAGAACCCTGACTACAGTTGGTGGAAGCTAAAACCTAGATTTGCCAGTTTTCTTGAGTCCTTAGGTAACACCTGTACTATCAAGAAGGATGAAGCTGCAAGCTCATTTGAAAGTTCTTATGCTCAATGCTCAGAGTGTTGGACAGTGGCACTGATGCCTTGAGGTCAGTGGCCCTGTAACAACAGTTTTACACAAGTGTGAAACTGGGTTGTGCTAATACACTACTGTGCTAGCTTCCTAAACCCTAGAGCCATAGTTACCTGTGTAGCACAGCTGTGTCATAGGTGAACAACCGCTCTATGACTCAGGTACACCTCTGTGCCAGGGGAGAGCTGAAAAATGCTAAGGGAACTGCACTGCAATGCTGAGTCAGAAAATTGTTGGAGGTTCCCTCCTGTTAAGCATCAGAGTTTGTTGTGTGCACTGAGGGCATGTAATGTGCCAAGACCGGGCTGAGTAGGGAGTCTACGTCAGTTAGGGTTTCACTTGTGTCAGCCACCGATGACACAGGTGTCGGTCTGCCTGAAGTCTTGTTACCGTTGTGCATTGTGGTTAGCTGTGTCACCTTTACCTGTCACAAGTGACTCACTTAATCCTACGTGGCATGAGTGTAACGGTTAGGTGCTGTGGACCCTATATATAGGGGACCAGGGGAGGTCTTGGACCTCAACCTTTGCTCAACTTTGCAAACCTTTGTTTGTCTGTCAACCTTAGCGAACCTCTCCTCCAGAACAGAACCAAACCTTCATGTGAGCGTGTCCAAGTTTCTGTCCTGGAGAGTTAGAGCTTTGAGCAAGAGCAATTGGTTCCTCCAAGTGATTGTTGCAGCAATTCTATTACTCTTGGAGTGTCTACTCCTAGACAGGTGTAGGAGTCACCGGTGATCACCCAAGCTTGTGTGGGTTGGCCCGGACGTTTGTGAAGGTGATCTGAAGTCTAACTGCTGCAAGCAAAAGGACTTCTACAAGCAAAAAGAAGAGACCTGAAGATTCAAGTACTCGGAGAACAAGCACGTTTTAGTGCTGGCTATCTCTTAGGAGTAACTTCTCCAACGGAGACGTACCTCTCTGAAAAGAGTGAGAACTTCGGTGAAAAATCACGTATCTCTCTGTGTGTTTACATTCTGTATTCACTTGCTTATTTCCCTGCATGCTAGTGAAACTCTCTAATATAGATATCTGATCTAGCTATAATCTTTTCTCTATACCTGTGTTATCTAGCTGTGTCACAGTTGCTCTTTAGCTTATCTGCCATCTGTGCTAGCTACCTGTTTTACTGTCATACTGTGTGACAGCTACGTGTTAATCTTCATATCATTTGCTGCCTGAGTAGTCTATCTGTTACATAGCTAGCTGAATCTCTTTACCTGTTAAGTCTTATACTTGTTTAAATTAAGTAGTTAATTTAAATTTGGCTAGCCTCTTATTCACCCCCTCTAGTCGGGTCCTGCGATCCTTTCATGGCTGCCATCTCAGGTATTTTAAGTTTATCTCCGCTGCCGAATTTATGTTATGTTTGAGTTTCTGTGGACCTTCGAGTCAATTTGCTTGTAATATAATTACCCGCCCTAATGTATGAGATGTGAATTATGAATCATGTAAACCTCTTTAGAGTTTGTATTATGGTTTTTCAAGTTGTTAATTGTCTCTTCATACACCATGTGTGTGTGAGTTTTGAAGTGTATGGGGAAACTGTAAAGAGTTAGGGTTGATCTCATGTTCATTTAGCATTATCGTCAAACTTGAGTGACCCACCAGCTGTGATACATTGGTTGGCTGGACTAGGGTGTGGGGACTTATTCCTGAGATCCACTAAAGTGCCCATACTTAGTAGTATATGAGATAGACTCTAAATCTTTGCAGGGTTTCGAAATCTTGTACAATTCTTGAAGATTATATTTCCTCTTGGTTTCCCCAAATGGGCAGTGAATGGATACGGCTCTGATGATCATATGGTGTGCTGATCAGGAAAGGTTTGTCCAAACATGAATGCATAGGGCTCAAGTAGTTGTATGGTGGATTGGGTAATACCACAACTTAATGGTGATACAATGTTCTTGATGTTGTATTAAATTCCAGGCCTAATAACAATATGGGAATTCTCGATCTAGTCACTTTATTCGACATTAGTTCACCCGGATGTCCCTAGTGTATGCCAGAAAATATGGAATATAAAGGTTCCTTTAAGGATCAAAATTTTCTTGTGGTGTCCATGGTGAGGGGTAATCCTCACCAAAGATGACCTGACTAGAAGGAATTGGACATGATGAACAAAGTGTTGTTTCTGTAACAATGGTGAGACAATACAATACCTTTTCTTTTGACTGCCGGTTGCATGTTTCTCATGGCAAGCCATATAAGTTATCTAATCCCTTATATGCTATCTATATATGTATGCATTGGCTTCGATCTTGGTCAGCATTGTAACATCTGGAGGCTCAGGATACCATCTTGCAGGAGTGCTAGTCCTTGGAGATGGTGGCCAGGGAAGTCTCCATCGAGCACAGGTGGCGTTTTAGCTCCAGGCTATGTGCGGATTGATGTATTTCCACTTCAATAATCTCTCTTTTATTCCATCCTTGGTTTTCGAGTAGGGTTTTTTTAGCTAAGTTCCACTTAGACTTTGTAATAAGTTTGTGGTTGTGTGCGTGTATCCATGCAAAGGCTGGGAAATACTCTTGTAATTGATTACATCACCTTGTTGTGGCAGCAAAGAGTAATAAAAATCTTCCTTTATTTAAATAAAAGGAACAAACCCTCTAGAAACCCTTTACTTTTACCTTCATACATATTTATCTGGGATCAAGCAAGCAGCCACAATGTTTGCTACTTTTCTCTTTGTTTGAGAGAAACAACTCTTCTGTGGTTAATTAGCAATACTATTTGTTGAATATAGGGTGAATCAAATTTACGTGCTACAAAGAATCTTAGATGAAACCTACTAGGATTGAAAATTCTCCATGCTTTGGAGGAGGATAAGTGTAAATCTATATAAAACCATGAGGAGGTGACCATAGGAATCCAACCTAAACAATTAAGCAATCCAAGAGAAAGCACAAAGCAAAAGAGGATTTGATGCTAGATTCCTTTAGCACTAAATTCTTATATATTGTAAAGATTCAAGAGTTCTAAAAGGTGTAAAAGGGTTGTGAAAGAGCGATAATCTCTTGTACTCTTTGAAAGTTGTACTTTAAGAATTTGCGGTCAGTTTTGCCAAACTTTTTTCTCTTTTACCATGATTTTTCGTCCTTTTTTAAACGAGGCAAAAGATTTACCTTTTTTATTAATTAAGAAGGGTTTAGGGAGTAGGTTTTTTTCTCTTTGGCCTTAGTGGCCGGTTTTTTTCGTCATTATTTGAGTACTCTCCACGAGGTTCATGTATTGTGGTCTTAGATATCGTGCACATTCGTGTCGTGTTTCAGAAACTTGAATTTGACTCCTGCTAAGGAGTCTCTGCTGTAAGCTTAAGATGCTTAGGATGGTGAGAATAGTGGCTGCCTGTTCATGCACATAATTGTCCATGCTATCGACTAGCACATAGACAAATAATCCAAGATCTCTACCATTCTCCCCTCTCGTGTTCTATAGCTTTTATTTCTTTAAATGCAATGTATTCATTCCAATGGAACATCTCCATGTTCTGTGGGGCCAGAGTAGTTAAAGGTTGCAGTTCGGGTTCTACCAATTCAGGGAAAAAAAAACCAGCCATTTCGCACCGACCTGACCAACTCCTCCACGTGGATCTAATCAGTTTGAGTGTGCCTCCTCTCCTTCCTCAAATGAGTATCAAGGAGCACTAGATTTGTGAGAAAAGGTTTGATGAGACCATAGAAGTAGCGATACGAAGAGAAGGGAGGAACACTCGAGTCACCAAGCCGAAAAAGAAGGTGTGTTGTCGAGTGGAAGGTAGCGGCGTGAATGGCCTCCTATGAGAAGAGGGGAGGTTGCGAAGAGCAACGGGAGAGGGTAGCCCGTGGAATGTCAAAAGCAATGACAGAGGAAGCAACGGGGAAAACTTCTCGTACGAGGGGACGCATATTTTTTCAAGTGGCTTTCACCCACAGAGTCCATCTGGGTTGGAAATGGGCTACGATCTGGCTGGGTTTGGTATTTCCAACCAAGCCCCGATGATAAAATAGGAAGAGTAGATTTCTCAAAGAACAGGTTTAGTGTACAAACTATCGAGGAGCTATAGAAAAGAAAATGTTTCTCAGAACCACGGAGCCGTGGCTCCTCTCCTTCCTGCGATCCGGTGGACCTTGAGATCCGAGCCCGTGATTGTTGTAAATGGTGTTAGCTCTCTTAATCATCCGGATTGCACTGCATTGTATGTGTCTTTCACGTCTTGAACAGTGCCATACTGAGTCAAATGCTCATGTCGTCTGCAACTTTGAAATTTAAAATTTTCTTGTGTGTTCAGATAGTTCCACTAATACGTACGAACAACAACTAAGCTTTTTGTTCCAAGTAAGTTGGGAAAGGTTAGAAATGAAACCCAATAAAAATTATATATATGGCAAATGTTACAGTGTTATTTGTAGTCATAATATGATACTTCTCATCTCATTTGTATGAAAAAGTTACTCATAGTAGAAAATAAACAATCTATGCTGGCCATGCCGCACTAATTGTTTATCTTGTAGCGCACTGTTCATCTTGTAACAATGTAGTGGCAATGTGCAGCCCATGAATTATAAAAATGGTTTCCACCTCCAGGAATTACTGTTATCGTCATGCTAAGTGGCTCCTATAAGAGAATGCGTCTATCCAACAGCAGGGGCATATGGAGCCACGGCTCCCCTGAGCTAAAAATCCACTCTCTTCACAATATTACATATAAGGACTATTTTCACGGGCTACAAGTTTTAGTGTGGAAAGTAACTCCGAACCTTCCTGACATCCGTGACCCACGCGCCGGACTCTTACTCCGTTACACCCGTTCCACCGATCTACGGAGTTGATCCAGAATAAGACTACAAAGTGAAGAAAACAATTGTCAGGATGTGGGAACATTGTTGATCTCTAGCACAAGAGCGAATGTAGCTTTGAGCATAACATGTTTTAAGTTTCTCGCAGCGAAGAATAAGATGTAGGCAAAGAAGAATATTCAGTTGGAGCACCGCCATGCCCTGTCGTACATGAAAAGCTCATTTGAAGTAGGGACTAATAATGAAGAGACTGAAGATGCACTGCTAGATACATCTTTAAACCTGTAGTTCGTGATACTCTGTACAATAGGCTATAGTTTTGTGAAATTTATTCAAATAAGAATGATGAGCTATGGCACAAATACACTAGGAGAAAGCTGTAATTTTAATCTAACAAAACATCACAAAATGCTGTAAAATCAAATAGAAGTAATATTGTTATAACAATTAAGATCACGATTCATAAGAAACTTCTGCTGTCCAACATAAGGGCACATATTGCATATCCAAACTCAAATGCGGGAAGCTGCAGTCGAAGCAACATGTTCCAGCACCCAGCAAAAAAGGGCGGCTGGAACTAGTATTTACAATGCCAGTGCACAACAAAAATTCAGAGCATGGATCAAATAGGCTAGAGAGCATACATGAGGGAAGCTCAGTATCAAGGCCCGAACATGGCTATGATTGATGGACCCGTAGGCACACTCGAATCGAAATAAACATCATATATGCTATACAATGCAAAACAGTAGCAGCAACTCTTCCCTATGCGGCATTTTCAGGTGGAATGGTTGTTTTACTAAGTACGCCCTTGCTAAAATAGTCTGCAATCACAGAAAAACCATCCTTCGAACCCCTCAATTGCCTGAAGAAGAGATCATGATCCCTAGCATTTTGTTCCAACTTCTGCTTTGCCTCCATTACAGATCTATATTCTGGTGCACATTCTGGGCATTCTTTCTCATTGTCCCCAAGGCAGCGAAGATGGAAGGAGTGCATGCACATGAAATGGACAGCAGGAAGATCAAGGGTGAAGGTGCACGCTGTACACTTGCTAAGCTGAAAAACCTTTGCGTTTGTTTTGAGGTCTTCTATCTCCCTTTTCATTAATTCTGTCTCTTCCTGTATAAACAAAAAAACTTGAGTCATTAAATGTCCTTTATTTTATTCACTGAAGAGTGTAGACTAATTCTTGCTTCAGTTTCAAATATATGCTCTCAGATCTTGCTACATCAGAGAAACCTTTAGTAACAATCCTTACATTTACACAAGACTTAGAAAGTACATACTTGCACGTAGAAATTACTGTTATCATCAAATTTGATAATTGATAGGACTACTAATTTATAGACAGCTCAAATTTAATTTATCAAAGCATGTGATTCTGTTCACGATGCTTGAAATCTGAAAGTCTGAAACTTTTGATAAGCTTCAAGCATTTTGCATCGAAGCAAAGTTCCTTATATGTCACAGTTCCTAAATAAATGCAAACATGATTATCATTGTTACCATTATTACTCTAACTATGTGTTTCGCACGATAATTATGTTAAATCAGAGTCATTTTATGTCCTAAAGTGCGTTCCAGAGTTGTTTAATCATATTATGTTGTATGTTAAAAGACTGCTAAGAATTATAAATACCAACTTTATATTCCGACAGGGTGTGGTGTACAAAAGCCAATTGTCGAAAATCAGTGAAGTAGCGTGAATTTTGCTGTACTACACGTCCTTTCCTTAGCAAAGGAAAACATGATTCCTATTAATCTCTGGGTTTTAGGTGCGCTACATAGGTTCGACGCACGAAAGGTGCCTGGAGAGAGTAGCTGCTGCCCGCTGTGCTACCTCCAACTACAATGTTCAGCATATCAACAATACAGAGTACAAGACTACAAGAAAACAATTTACAAGAACTGCTTTGGTGCAGCAACATTTGGATAACACGGATCTTAAAAAAAAATTGTTAGCAAAAACATCCGAACAGCAGTTTCCCTAATATTTCTTTAACTCAAACCAGTTTTCCATTACATCTAACAGCATGAAGAGGAAAGCCCTTTTTATCTTACATTTGGACCAAACCAAGCTATACTAATGCCTTTGCATAAATATTCTAAAAGGTGCTGAGTACAGAGAGAGCTGACAGAGAAAATGCCGCAGAAGATATCACAATTGAATTACTAACCTGGTACTTGTCAATAGATTTTCTATCATCTTCAATTAGCTTAGATTCTTGCTCAAGTTTGCGAGCAATATAATCTTTGACAACTGAGAGCGTCAAGAATGGATTTTTTGATAGTGTCTGTAGCACAACAATGGGAGGCAAAACATCCTCCTTCTCAATGTAGGTCAAGACCTCTTTAACTTCCTTAGAGCAATCTTCCCCGAGATCCCCAAAATACTTCAACAAATCACCCCAGAGAGATGGATCCCCACCTTGAGATGAGTCCCCAAGCTTCTTACAGCATGCAATTAAACCTTCATGATCATGAGCTTGCTTGTAGCAACTGATAACTTCTTTGTAGAGTTTTAGTTTCTCATATAAAAACAGCAAGCCATCTTTGAATGCATTTGCATTACAGATAATAAGGGCAAGATCAACAGAATACAAAGGATCTTCCATCTCAGCTGTCCAGGCAGACTTGAGCAATATAAGCCCTTTCTTTTGCCTATCAACAATGTCCTTTTCCATTTTATTATATTTTTTTGCAAGATATGATTTCTCCCTTGTGGCTGATTTATAGCTGTTTGCAATTTCTTTACTGTTTCTTTCTTTACTAATATTATACTCAAAGCCATTTTCTTGCGAGATAGATGGGAAGCTTAGATCTTTTGATATATATAGCTCCAGAAGGGTGTTATGAATTTCTGTTTGAGCAGGTGAGTCCTTGACTGCTTTGACATAATTTTCTAGAAATTCCATGAGATGTTGTGGGCTGTGCACAAATATGTTTACAAAATCCATTGGCGAAGGTATCATAAGCAAGTGCATGCTATTAGAACCTCTTCTTGACGTAGGATCTCCACCATCAGTACAAAGCCTCAACAGTATTTTAACTGTGTCAGCAGGTCTATGCTCCACAAGAATTTTCCCATATTCTTTTACAGTAAGACCTGCTTGATTTGCCTCAAGTCCGGATATATACCGCAGCGCCTCATCATATCTACCAAGATCCTCAAGTAAAATCTTCAAATACAGCTCATGTCTCCCAGCTTTTTTCGCCACAAACATAGCATGTTCATGATATCCACCTGCACGACATACTCTTATGGCAGTTTCCACATCAAACTTGATTTCACCTACCCCATCTTCATCTTTGATGAAATGGTTCAGCTTCTCCACATCTTTCAATTTGGTATAGCAATTCAACAGAAGGGTGGTGTGGTCTTTGGATGCTAACCCCCTATCATGTAGCTTCTCTAGATAATTTGTCAGGTTGTAGATACGCTTTGCATCAAGGAACTTCTGTATAACATATGACGGTTCAAGATGACCAATGGTGTGGATGTATTGGGACATGGCCTCATCGTATTCCTGTTTTCCATACAGATGGTCACCATACTTCCGTAGAACCTCAGCAGTCGAAGCAGGATCAGCCTGCTGACTTTGTACAAGATTGATTGCAACTGTATAAAGATTTTTCTTGAACAACATATCAAGCTTACTTTCCATGTCTTTCTCTCCAATGCAAAGTATCTTTTTATCGCTCATTATGAGAATAATATAGCCCCACTCAGTGACCAAGTGCGAAATATCACCCACAGGCATGCTATGTGCAATTAACCGATTCTTGAGATCATAAACATTAAGAGTATTCTTCCGGCTTCTTTGATCTTCAATGATGCAAAGTAAATAGCCCCGAAACCAACCAACAAACTTTTTCTCTCCATCAAAAGCCCAACAAGGACCTCTACCATCAACTTCATAGAAATACACAGCTTCAGGTCTACCAATAATCAGATCCTGCGTAGATAGATATGAATGCAATTAAGGTCTGCATTTCAGAAAGATAATCCCTAATAGCAAATGTATGAGAAAAGCACAGGTATAATGTAATAATCAAATGCATCTGTAAGAAATTGACCGACAGGCTGAAGATAAAAAATAACTAGCTAAATTTTCCTAAATTTTATAGTAAGCATTGGCTAGGTGGACTTGGTTAGCTTCTGTGATTAGGGTGGAGATCTGGTGGATTGAGAGTTTTATAGTAGCAGGGTAGCAGCTGTGCAGAATAACTATGATATAGGAAGGCCATATGTCGTCAATGCCCATGCATTACTTCACAAGGGTGTCTTGCTGCAGCTCATGGGGAAGGTGGCATGTCACACTGTTCGTAGCAAACTATGCAATTGGTACAATTACCACACCTTTTTTGCAGCAAATGTGAAGCTGAGAGGTGGGCCAACCAAACCTGCCAAACTGTTCATGCTACACTTTTGTCTGGTCACGAACTACTAAGTTGGGACAACTGACCAAACAGGCCCTAAAGCACACATAATTACCGCAGATATATTAACTAAGTCTGTGTAGCTATATGATTTGAGAAATACAGATGAACATGTGCAAAAACAGAAGATCTTACCATGCGGTCACTCATTGCTACAGCATTGGTCTGACAACCAATCTGATCAAGTGTTTGCCTCCTTGGTGGTTGATCATGCAAGCTGAACAAGGTTACAGAACTAGGAGTTATAGCAAAGAGCTGATGTGCTTGCCCCTCGACTCGGAAACCAAGACCAGTAATACGTGAACTTTTGCCATCTGAAATAGCCTCGACTTGCAACGTAAAGCGTGTGATACGCTCACGTGCGATGTCACCTTTGATACAATAAATGGAACCATTGTCCAGTCCAATGGCAATAAACAGAATAGGAGGAGCTTCTTCCAGAACCAAAAATGATGTGATCTGCAGAAGTCAACAAAACATGCCAATTAGACTAGAATAACAGAAAAACACAAGATGTAACATGCAAGGGAATGAACAGGAAAAGTTACCTTTGCCAGAGGAAATTGATTAGTGAAGATCCGCAAAATTTGAACACAGAAAGGACTTGTTGTACTTGAACCCTCTTCTTGTACTTTATCAAGGTCGAAAACTTTTAGACAGATTGCCGATGAATGCGAAGATGCCTGATCATCATCTCCAACTGTGACAAGAACATTCCTTTGCTGATCACAGACACAATAAGTTGTAAATAACACATTTTAGCTGGTACTATCGTTATAAAAACAACATGGATAAAAAACATAGAGAAAATTCATTAGGAACAGTAAATAGTTAGTAGATATATTTAGGCAAGGAATTAGTGATAAAAGGTAAGTGACCCTTTTGACGATAAGAATATAGATAGCAAATTAGCAAATAAAAGGTAAGTAACCATTGTGACAATAAGATGGATAGTAAACTAGCAAATAGTCATTGTTATTGGCTATTGGAACCCCAATTGGATGGGATCAGATTGGCCAAAATAAAAAGAAGACGTGATATGAATCTTTGGCAGAGCAAAAAATTCAAAACTTATCCTATCATCCTATGCATCAACCAAAAAAATCTTATTAAACATCAGTACTCCGCTAACCCCACTAATTTCTCTTTGATCCCGAATAGTTCTCTATTGAAATGGATGTAAAAATCTGCTAACACTTTATCAAGGCCCACAGCTACCATCGGACAATAAGATTGATCTACATTATGTCAGTTATTTTCTTCTTCCAAACCATTCCACTTACAACAAAGGAGCACGCAAACATCGAATACCCTATTTGTCAATTAATAATCAGCCACTTTTTATATATCCCAGAAAGCAAGTTTGTTGCCAAATCTTATAAATAACTTTCTGGCATTGTTCAGGGTTGTCCGGCTGTGCGACAGAGCAAGGCATATCAGCTCATCTGGGATTGACAAACTATGTACCCACCAGCCATAATTAAGCATGTAACTGTTTCTTCTGTCCCCTGATTATACAGGATCAGATTGTAGAAAACACTAACAAAAAATCCAACAAAGAATTCCTCAGTTCCAGATGCGTTTCTCTGCGCGTACCTTGAGCTGCTGGAGGAAGAGGACGGAGGACGCATAGGCCTGGAACCCGTAGGAGAGGCGGAACCCGCGGTCGAGGAGCCCCACGGTGCCGTCGTCGCAGCCGACCGCGACGCGGCCGCGGCCGCCCGAGCAGCAGGTTACGCGGCCCGCGATCTCGGCCGGCACGGCCGGCGCCGCGGCTCCCCCGCCGCGCCCGGTCGCCTTCTCCTCGAAGAACTCGAACTTACGCCACTGGTACATGCTGGGCCGAGGAGAGGCAGATCGGGAGCGAGCTGCCGGTCAGCTCACGTGGGATCGGGCTCCGCGGCGGCGACGGCCGGCGCGGAGGAGGGGGAGGGAGAGGAGGTGTGGCGTTCGGTCGGGTACGACTGGACCGATCGGGTCGGCTGCAGGAGGTATGCGACCAGAACAGGTTAGGATTTTTTTTTGACATAAACAGGTTAGGAATTTAGGATACGAGTCCAACGCGACATGGGAGTGGTGAGCGTCTATTGGACAGCTGTCGACGTTCACAGCCGCCCGATCTAACTTGAACTGTCTGGATAATCACGTTCCACCTCACTATAAACACCGAATCCTACCTCCTCTTGACTTAGACCCTGTTTGGTTGGGCTGTGATTGTTGTAAAAGTGACTGTTGGCTGGCTATTTGGGAAAGCTGCTGTGGCTATTGGCACCTGAGCCTGTGGTATAAACTGACCAGGGTGGCCCGGCCTGAACCGAGCCCAGGGCCGGCCCTGGGCTTGTGCAACCAAGGCAATGGCACTGGGCCCCCAAAATTACTGTACATGCTGATTGCAGTCTTTGTAGAGATACCATGGCCCAGTTCCTTTCGGCTTTTCCAGAGGCTTCTCCCAGAAGCTACCCCCTCCAGCTTCTCCCATAAGCCGCCCTCTCAAATTCGCCGAGACTTCTAAATTAAACATACCATGACTAGTTTAGAAGCCCCGACAAATTTGAGAGGGTGGCTTCTGGGAGAAGTTGGGAGAGGGCGGCTTCTGGGAGAAGCCCCTGGAGAAGCTGAAAAGAACTGGGCCCATATATGCTGTGTACAGAGCTACCTTAGCTGATATAGATGACTGATTCATGTATTAGTAGTATACAGGGCCTAGTAGAAGACTACTTACCGATTCAGTGAAGCACACGCAGCCACAGCCTCGACGTCTCGTTCACGCGCAGCCGCCGCCAGCGATGCGGCTGATGCCATGGTCGTTGGCGTGATCAATCAAGATTTTTTGCCGTTGGCTGCAATTAATGACGAATCAAAGATTGATCTCACAGATTTCCATCAATCTTCCCCTCAATTGCAACGGTCAGTGGAAATCTGAAATCCCCAATATTTATCAGTTCGTTCACTGCATTTGCAACCTCTGATTTTCCCGAATTATTCTTTGTTCTTGGGTGTTCTAGTGTTGGATCCTGCTCCCCGTACTCGCATTCCTCCTCCTTGCCGTCCTCTTCTCTGTGCAACCACGGATCGCGCCCTCCCTCTGCTAGTCCCTGATCTAAGGGTCAAGGTTATGACCGCACCCTGCTCATGAGTTCATGAATCATGGATTCATCATTCATGGCCCCTCATTTCTTCCAATATCATTTGATTTCATTAGGATCCTGACTTTACCACTTACACTTTTGTGTTGTTACCTATTTTTTGATCCCAGAACGCCACCTACTTGTGCCCGAATGGGTCTAGAGAGAGGAGGAAGGGCGTCCACGTTAGGAACTGCTGGTCGGTAAGTGTTCACTCAGTTCGATGAGCAGAGAGGGTTTAAGAGAAGGAGATTGCCTGGCAGCAGATTTGGAGCTATCGAGGTGATTTTGTTCCATTCCTTGCTTATTAATTTCTTGTGTTGGTTACTCGTTTGTGTGCTAAAATTGCAATATGTCATCTAGAAAGTATCCATCTGGTAATGAAAAATGGAAGAAAAGAAAAAGAGTAGATGAGCTGATAGAATCCCAAAAGGGAGCCATTGACAATTTTTTTAGGACAAATACAAGTTCCCCTACTACTAGGAATTCAGAGGAATTAGTTTTAGCTATTGTTGAAGAACAACCAGCTGAAAATTTACACGAGGATGATAATAATTTGAGTGGGCATGAAATTGAACCTAACTCTCCTGGTATAGGAAATTTGCGTGCCAATGAACAAGAACAACCAACTTTTTATGTGGATGTTTATGATCCAAGATTTTGGGACGGTCTAGATGACAAGACAAGAGATATTTTAGTTGAAAAGGGGCCTATAAGAGAAGAGAATATTATTTTCCCTTTAGATAAAAATTCGAGGCATTTTTCTTATGCTTATTATTCTAAAAAGCTGAGCAATGGAGAGGTTCATGATAGAAAATGGTTGGTGTATTCTAAACATGTTGACAGAGTGTTTTGCTTTTGTTGCAAGCTTTTTAGATCTCATAATAATAGAAGTGCATTAGCACAGATGGAATGAGTGACTGGAAACATCTTAGCGAGAGGCTCAAAGAGCATGAAAATAGTGTCGAGCATTTTAGTAATATGAACACTTGGAATGAATTAAGAATTAGACTAGGAAATAATGAAACCATTGATAAAGATTTGCAACAACAAATCACAAAGGAGAAAGAACGCTTGAAACAAGTTCTAGTAAGGATAATTGCCATTGTAAAATATCTTGGTAAACGTAATTTAGCTTTTCGAGGAACTAGTGAGAAAC
The DNA here is from genome assembly GCA_019208055.1 of Stipa capillata. Lineage (NCBI taxonomy): Eukaryota > Viridiplantae > Streptophyta > Magnoliopsida > Poales > Poaceae > Stipa > Stipa capillata. The sequence goes on from JAGXJF010005608.1 coordinate 46,912, forward strand.
TTTATCACGAGGGTAATGGTAATTTCTTAGCATGTGTTGAGATGATCACTGAATTTGATGTGGTAATGCAGGACCATCTTAGACGCATTGAGCAAAATGAAATTCATTACCATTACCTTAGTCATAAAATTCAAAATGATTTGATTTATCTTTTGGCATCTAGTGTTATAAGTTCTATCATAAAGATTATCAAAGAGGCCAAATATTTCTCTATAATCCTTGACTGCACTCCAGATGTGAGCCATCAAGAGCAAATGACTCTACTTGTTCGATGTGTTAATTTGTCAAATGATAAAATAAAAATAGAAGAGTTCTTTCTAGGATTTTTGAAGGTAAATGACACATCTGGTTTGAGTCTTTTCAATGTACTGCTTGATGCGATAAATTCTTTTGGTCTTAATATTGATGATGTTAGGGGTCAAGGTTATGACCATGGTTCTAATATGAAAGGAAAAAACCTAGGCGTGCAAAAACGATTACTTGATATAAATCCAAGAGCTTTGTATATGCCATGTGACTGTTGAAAGATCATCTAGACCCTAATATGGTTTTGATGGTTAATGGCAACTTAAACTAGAATCTAATGTTTACAATGAGTGTAAGCAGAGTTTACAGGTTCCATGAAGAAGGATTATCCAGTGAAGGATGGTCACCAAAAAGGGCACAAGATGGTTTCAAGGACAAAGAGATGGTTGTGCTAGGCAGCTGTGTCACAGCTGAGAAGAAGCCGGTGCTGTGCAGGGAGCTGCAAGCAAGGTGATGGTGGCTTGATGAGTCAAGGGCCGTGACTTCAGTTGGTGGCTGGTAAAGCCTAGTTTTGCTAGTTTCTTTGAGTCCATAGGAATCACCTGTACTATCAAGAGGGATGAAACAGTAGCAGTTGTCTAAGGGAACCTTGCTCATTGCTCATAGTGTTGGTCAAGGGGATTGATGCTTTGAGGTCAATTGCCCTATGTCAATAGCTTTGCACAAAGTATGAAGCTGTCTTGTGTTAGTACTCTGTAGTACTAACAGTGAAAACCCTAGAGCTTTAGGCACCTGTGTGACACAGCTGTGTCACAGGTGGTCTTCCGCTCTATGACTCAGGTACATCTCTGTACCAGGGGAGAGCTTGAAAATGCTAAGGTATCTGCACTGCGATAGGCGGTCTGATGTGTCAGAAGTCTGTCGGAGGTTATCTCCTTATAGGTATTAGAGTTTGACGTATGCTGAGGGCATGTCATGTGCCAGGACCAGGCTGAGTAGTGCGGCTATCAGCTAAGGGTTCACCTGTGTGTGCCGCCGGTGACATAGGTGTCGGTCTGCCTGAGCCGGATACAGTTGGGCGTAGTGTGTAGCTGTGTCACCGGTGGCTGACACCGGTGGTTCACTTAATCCTACGTGGCAACAGGGTAACGGTCAGGTGCCTGAGGACCCTATATATAGGGGACCAGGGGAGGACTTCGTTCTCAACGTTGCTCAAATCAGTGAATCACATACGACCGTTGCAAAGCCTCCAACCACTCAACAAGAGCTAAAAGCCTAAGGGTCAGTCTAAGTGAGTTTGTGAGCTTTGAGCACGAGCAAAGGTTCCTCCAAGAGATTGCTGCTGCATCATCTGTTACTCTTGGAGTGTCTACTCCTAGACAGGTGTAAGAGTTGCTGATATCACCCAAGCTTGTGTGGTTGAATCAGTAAGTTTGTGAAGGAGCATCGAGGTCATCCTGCTGCAAGGCAAAAGGACCTCCACAAGCAAGGAAGAGGCCTGAACGTCAGGTACTCGGAGGACAAGCACGATTCAGTGCTGACTATCTCTTCGGAGTAGTCTCTCCAACGGAGACGTACCTCTCTGAAAAGAGTAGGGAACTTCGGGATAAATCCACTTGTCTCACTCTGAGTGCTTAGTCTATTTCCTCTAGCAGTTATATTCATTGCATGCTTATATGATCTGAGATACTCCTGTTCATCTGATTCAGACTTCTTTATACCTGCTTAATCTGCTTTGTGCCTGCTTGTACTAGCTGTGTCTCAGGTGTTATAGATATATCATCTGTTCTACCTGTCTTAGTCACCTGTGTCACAGCCACATTACTTGCTTGCCTATGCTAGGTTATTAGATCACCTGTGTGACCCACCTGTGTGATAGCCACGTGCTATTTTACTTGTCATATTTCACCTGTGCTAGGAACCTGTCACACAGCCAATTAATTCTGATAGTCTGCTAAGTCAATATCCAGTTAACAAGATTAAAATGAAGCAATTTTAATTAGCCTCCTATTCACCCCCCTGTAGTTGGCACCCTTGGTCCTTTCAATTGGTATCAGAGCAGGGTTGCTCTTTGAATTGGCTTAACAGCCAGAGTAAAGGATGTCGGGCTATGAGGGTAAAATACCTGTCTTTACTGGATCTAATTATGCTTTCTGGAAAGGGAAGATGCAGATGCATCTTACCGATATCGATCCAGATGTGTGGGATGTTGTTCATACAGGTTATGACTTGGAGAATGCTACAAATTTTACCATCAACGACAAGAAGAGTATCCAAAATAATGCCAGAGCTGCCACTGCCATCTTCATGGGCTTGCAAGAACATGACTTTAACAGAGTCAGCACAATGGAGTCTGCTAAGGAGATTTGGGATACCTTACAGCAGATATATGAGGGCAGTGACACCCTGAAAAAGTCCAAGAGAGGACTGCTGGAATCAACTCTGGAGAGATTCGAGCATGAGCCTGGTGAAGATATAAATTCTCTATACTCAAGATTGACTCTCATCACCAACCAGCTGAAGGCTTTGGACTCCAACAGAGTTGAGGATGAAGATGTGATCAAGAAGTTCTTATCTGTGCTTCCCAAGCAATACAGAACTCTTGTTCTCATGCTAAAGGAGAAAGATGGATTTGAGAAGATGAAGCCAACTGAGGTGTTAGGAAGGATCCTAACACATGAGATGGAAATCAAGCAAGAAGGAAAGCACACCTCCTCAGCCACTGTCAAGAAGAACATTGCACTGAAGACCACTGCTTCTGCTTCTCATCCTGAGAGTGATAGCAGTGAAGAGCTGAATGATGAGATGACCAGTGGAGAAGAGAGTGAACTAATCCTTCTCACAAGGAACTTCAGGAAATTCTATAGGAAGAAGAAGCAGTTTGGGTCTACTGAGAGGTTCAGAGGAAAGAAACCATCCAGAGACAACAAATGCTTTGAGTGTGGCAAGGAAGGCCACTTTGCAGCTGATTGTCTAGCAAAGAAGAAGGACAACAGCCACTTCAAGAAGAAGAAGGACTTCAATGGCAAGAAGAAAACCTTCAACAGCAAGCACCCAGCTCATCCCAAGAACAAGGCCACTGTCAGAGCCTATGTGGGACAAGCTTGGGTATCAGATGACTCTAGCTCAGAGGAGGAGTCAGAGGACGAAGAACAGGTAGCTGGGATTGCTATCAGCTTGCCTGATGGACCCAGCTGTGACACAGCCAGGTCACACAGCTCCATGCTGAACTTCAAGGCTGATCAAGCTCCATCCACTCCTGCTCCCTTATGCCTCATGGCTAAGGACTCTAAGGTATTAACTGAAGATAATTTTCCTGATTATGCTGAACTAATGGATATCTTAGAGAGAACAGAGAAGGGATACTGCAGGGAGAGGAAGGAGAACATATCCCTTAGGGATAAACTGAGAGAGCTGAGAGAGACCTGTGATGAAGTCACAGATGACAGGGAGAATCTCAGGCTGGACCATGAGAACCTGGAAATAGCTCATGAGAAGCTTAGATCAGCACATGAGCTTGTCCTCAAGGAGCATGAAGAGTTAAAGGCAAAGCATGCCTCATGCATTGATATTTCTGATAATATTGCTGAAGCTATGCCTTTACCTGTTCCTACTGTCATAGAATCATGTTTAAACTGTGCCAGCAAAATAAATATTCTAACATCTACAGGTGGAGTAGTAGACAACTCTAAAGAGGCCTCAACCTCTAATGTTACTAACTCTGTGGATGCAGCTGAGCATAACAAGCTCAAGGAGGAGCTAGAAGAGCTTAAAAGGCTCATGAGAAAAGGCCTTTGCAGTGCCAACATTGGCATGCAAAACTATCAGCTTATAAGAGCTGAAATGTTAAGGAAAAATGAAGGCTGAAGAGGTTTGGGTTACTCTACCTCTACTGCTAAAGATAAACTACCTGCTGTCACTAACACTTGTCTTGCAGCAAAATTTGTGAAACAGGCAGGAACTAATGACAACAAAAGCGTTGGTCATGTGCAGAGAAAGAGGAATGAAGCAATCATTCCCTCTAACCCAGGCTATGTTCTGCAGAAGAACATGAAGGGAAGAATAGTGGCCAAGTATGTAGGGCGCAGGCACTTGGCAAAATGGTTACCTGCCATCTGGGTGCCTAAGGCTACGCTTGCCGGTGTCACCGGTGGTTTACACAGCTGTGTACCCACCAGTGTCACAGGTAGATCTGACAGGTCACTAACTCATGTGTCTAAGGTTGCAGGTGATTGCCAGCCAAAGAGGATAAAAGTCATATCATCTGTTGCTGATGCTGCTAACCTTAAACACAAATATGCTATCTATACTTCTGCTACCTCTGCTTATGATAAAACTGCCAAGGGAACCAAACGTGTTTGGGTCCCTAAGTCTCATCACTAATCTTGCAGGAAACTGTCTCCAGTGGGACTGATTGGGTTGTGGACAGTGGATGTACACAACATATGACTGGAGGCAGGGAGGAGTTTGTAGAGATCACTAGTGAAAATCTTCCAAGCAAATATGTGATCTATGCAGACAACTCTAAAGGAAAGGTAAATGGCATTGGTAAAGTTGCCATATCTGAGACTCACTCCTTATCAATGTAATGCTTGTTGATCAGATAGGCTATAGTCTGATGTCTGTGTCACAGCTGTGTGACACAGGCATGAAGTTACTTTCTATCCTGATAAGGTTATAGCTTCCAAACTATCTGATGATTCTCAAGTGTTTGAAGGATGCAGGTCTGGTAAGCTATACACTGTGAATTTCAATGAACAGCCTGCAGCAGCTCCATGGTGTCTAATGGCAAAGACCAGTGCCAGATGGCTGTGGCACAGGCGGCTAGGACATGCTGGGATGAAGCTTTTAAACAAGCTGAGCAAACATGACTATGTTATAGGCTTGAAGAAGGTGAAGTTTGAAAAAGACAAGCCCTGCAGTGCATGTCAAGCCGGCAAAAAGTTGGAGCTGCTCATCGACCGAAGAACATCATGACAACTTCCACTCCCTTCGAGCTCATTCATATTGACCTCTTTGGTCCAACAACCTATGAGAGCTTAGGAGGTAACAAATATGGCTTTGTCATTGTAGATGATTTCTCTAGGTATACTTGGGTGTTCTTTTTGAAGGAGAAGACACAGGTGTACAAGAAATTCAAGCATCTCATTGTCAGAGTACAGAATGAGTGGAAGATAAACTTAGTAAAGGTCAGGAGTGACAATGGGAGTGAATTCAAGAACTCCAAGGTGGAAGCATTTTTGGACAAGCATGGAATCAAGCATGAATTCTCAGGTCCATATGCTCCACAACAAAATGGAGTGGTGGAAAGGAAGAACAGAACTTTGATAGAGATGGCAAGGACTCTACTGGATGAGTACAAGACTCCACCAAGATTTTGGGCTGAAGTTGTCAATACGGCTTGTCACTCTATCAACAGGATATATTTACATCCACTACTCATGAAGACTCCTTATGAACTGCTCACCAACAGCAAACCTAACATATCATACTTCAGAGTATTTGGTTGTAAGTGCTACATTCTTAGGAAAGCCTAAGGGTCAGTCTAAGTGAGTTTGTGAGCTTTGAGCACGAGCAAAGGTTCCTCCAAGAGATTGCTGCTGCATCATCTGTTACTCTTGGAGTGTCTACTCCTAGACAGGTGTAAGAGTTGCTGATATCACCCAAGCTTGTGTGGTTGAATCAATAAGTTTGTGAAGGAGCATCGAGGTCATCCTGCTGCAAGGCAAAAGGACCTCCACAAGCAAGGAAGAGGCCTGAACGTCAGGTACTCGGAGGACAAGCACGATTCAGTGCTGACTATCTCTTCGGAGTAGTCTCTCCAACGGAGACGTACCTCTCTGAAAAGAGTAGGGAACTTCGGGATAAATCCACTTGTCTCACTCTGAGTGCTTAGTCTATTTCCTCTAGCAGTTATATTCATTGCATGCTTATATGATCTGAGATACTCCTGTTCATCTGATTCAGAACTTCTTTATACCTGCTTAATCTGCTTTGTGCCTGCTTGTACTAGCTGTGTCTCAGGTGTTATAGATATATCATCTGTTCTACCTGTCTTAGTCACCTGTGTCACAGCCACATTACTTGCTTGCCTGTGCTAGGTTATTAGATCACCTGTGTGACCCACCTGTGTGACAGCCACATGCTATTTTACTTGTCATATTTCACCTGTGCTAGGAACCTGTCACACAGCCAATTAATTCTGATAGTCTGCTAAGTCAATATCCAGTTAACAAGATTAAAACGAAGTAATTTTAATTAGCCTCCTATTCACCCCCCCTCTAGTCGGCACCCTTGGTCCTTTCACCTGTCATAGTCTTAATCTTACACTTTGTGATATGGCAAATTCTTGTAGTAAAGCTGTTTCATTTTTTGGAATTGTGCAACGAATATATGTATTGTTTTTAAGCTCTACTAAAATATGGAAGGTTCTGCTTGACCATGTTCCAAATTTAACTGTGAAATCTTTATATAATACTCGTTGGGAGAGTCGAATCAAAAGTGTCAAGGCTATTAGATATCAAGCTCCTCAACTAAGGTCAGCTTTATTTGAATTATCTAAATCTTCTGACGACCCCAAGTCAAAGAGTGACGTGAAAAATTTGTATGATGTGCTTGGCAGTTTTTGAATTTTTACTTGGTATGGTTATTTGGCATGACATTTTATTTTCTGTAAACATAGTGAGTAAAAAATTGCAATCTTCCTCCATGTGCATCGACTCTACCTTGTAGCAAATTGAAGGCATAATAAAATACTTTGATAAGTACAGAAATGAAGGATTTGCATCTAGTTTGAGTATTGCTAAAGGTCTTGCAGCTGATATGAATATAGCACCATCATTTTCTATAAAACGACGTGCAACTAGGAAAAAACAATTTGATGAGAGTGATGATGATGATGAAGAGATTCTAGCAACCGAGAGAGCTTTCGAAGTTAATTACTTTTTAGTTATGGTGGATATGGCAATTGCTTCCCTGAAAAATAGATTTGAGGAACTTAGAGTGTTTAAAAGTATATTTGTGTTTTGTTGAGCTCAAACAAACTAAAGTCATTGGATGATATTGAACTACTAACATGTTGCACTAAATTTGCTAAAACTTTTTCTCATAATGGTTCGTTTGATGTTGAGTTAGATGATTTTTTCTCCGAATTAAGAGTGTTGCAAATGACCTTACCAAATGAGCCAATGTGTGCTATTGAGATTTTTGAATTTGTTAGAGACATAGAGGCTGTTTGGTTGCTGGCCAGAAATTGCCAAGCCAATTTTAGGCGTGCCATCGTCCCTTTGGCAATTGTTTGGTTGCTGGCTACAATTTTGGCTCGCCACAGTCCAAAGTCCTTTCCGCCACAGCCTTCTCCACCAAAAATGTGGCGGGCTTTTTCCCCGCCACACCGCCCGGTGGTGCGCCACAAGCCCACAAGTCACGCTCGTGTTCTCACCCCTCTCTGTCAAGTTTCCGCCGTCTCTGCCCTCCTCCGCTCTCATAGCTGCTCCGGATCCGTGCCGTCGTGCTCGCTGAGCTCACCGCCGCCGGCCTCTGGAGGGTGCATCTCCAGATCCGCCGCGCTTCCGCCAGTCCGTCGTCCCCGCGCGACTCCATCACGCCACCAGCCTCTGGAGGGTGCATCTCCAGATCAGCCACCGCTTCCGCCAGACCGTCCTCTCAGCGCGATTCCACCACCCCGTCGGCCTCTGGAGGGTCACGGCCGCCGCCCCGACCATCTCCTCCGGCACGAGGAGCCCCGTTGGGTGGGTCCGCCAGGCGCTCGCCACCTCGGAGGAAGACTTCTCCACCGTAGCCGGGGTCAACGCCGCCATCTGCCTCCTCTTCCTCTCCACCGGTACGCCCCGCTCATGGCCGCCTCCTGCACGCACCAACCCACCGCTCCCTCAGTACTATCACTCACTTGTCAAGCTAGCTAGCAATTTAATTTGGCAGAAAAATACCATCTTTTTCCTCGTAGCTCAACCGAAAATCTCTTTGTTAGGATGCATGTTATCCAGGGTATCCCAATTTTGATCTTATGTTAGTATGCGATAATACTACTCATGCCATATAAGTACTAATTTGGTGTGTTCACTGAGATAACATTTCCTGCGTGATGCTCTTTTTTACTTCTATAAATCATGACACCTTTTCTTTGGATAAATCCGATTGATAGTTAGACAAATATCTGGATTTTCTCTTATCATTGGTTACCTTTTTCAAATGTTATTTCACTACATTGACTATCACTAAAAAGGAGAGAAGATAATTGCTTTGTACTTAAGACAACATGATGTAGGTCACTTGTAACCAAAATAAAAGGGGCTGATCTGTTGCTTTCATTTAGGTGCTAAATGCTCCAATAGGCTTAAGCATAACTGGAGTCTATTTGATGCATGTATGCCTATGATTGGTTTTTCTTCTTCTTTCACTTACTATTTTGAATTAATTTGGTTCAATGCTCTTTTGTGTGGAAGAAAGAACTGTATTCGTACTGTTCATTCTACTATGTTTAGCGCTCAGAGGATGACTAGACATTTGTATTGATGATCTCTATACATGCTCTTTTTAACGTAGATGCAAAATTCCCATTAGTTTCTGTGTTATTCACTATGAGTTAGCTATTTCCTCTTGTTTGCCAACCAAATTTTGAGCTTCTTACTCTTGTACTTCCTAGCATCTATCTCATCAGAAGAGAAAACACAAAACAAAAATAATTTTTTGAGTTAGTTATTGTCACTTTGGAGTGGTTCTTCTTTCTGCATGAACAATATTTTTGCTTCAGTTTATTGAGTGCATCATTGATTTGATCAACCACTCAGCTGTACATAGTCGTGATGAATCAACCCTAGTCGAACTATGTCTGTTTCTGCATGGCAAGATGGGGTTTGTCGTGAAGAACTATTTTGTCATCTGGTTGTATTGCTATGAGAGTTCCTTTTCTTTTACTGATTCCATCCTATTTCTTAATATATGTTTTAGATGGATCAAAGGCAATTATATTTACAGTATTACTTGGAGTACTACCATTACATATGGAGGAGAAGAATGATTGCTGGTATCCTTGTGTGTGTAGCCATGTACTGGTATATGATTAATACAAGAAAAAGGAAAAGAATAACATATGCTCCATGCTTGATAGAGATGTGGAAAGATTGAGACATCTAAATCGTTTGTACCACGGAACTGATGCCCACTGCATAAGTGAGCTGCGTATGAGGAAAGTTGTCTTCCATAAGCTGTGCGCTGAGCTTAGATCACGTGCCCTCTTAGAGGAGACCTTTCATGTCACAATAGAGGAACAAGTCGCCATGTTTATTCATGCTGTGGGCCTAAACTGGACAACCAGATCAATTGCCTTTGAGTTCATCAGATCAAGTGAGACTGTTAGTAGGTATTTTCATCTTGTTTTAGATGCCTTTTGTATCCTCGCCCGTGACCTCATATGCATCAGATCTGTTGACACGCACTCAAAGATAACAACTTCCACTGGCAGATTTCACCCTTACTTCGAGGTACATCCAAAATTGCTAATCACTATTTCAAGTGCACTACAAATGTCATGTTCAACTAATTGACAAACAAAACTTTCTATCTTCGTAGGGATGCATAGGTGCCCTGGATGGTACACATATACCAGCGTGTGTACCTATCCATATGCAAGATCGATTTAGGGGTAGAAAGTCCTATACCACCCAAAATGTGCTAGCAGCGGTTGATTTCGACCTAAGATTCGTATATGTTCTTGCTGGATGGGAGGGCTCAACTCACGATTCTTATGTGCTTCAAGATGCTCTATCACGTTCTAATGGCCTTAAAATACCAGAAGGTAGGATTCTAAACCAACAGCTCCAATCTAAAAATTCTATTTATTAGTTGTTACCTAACTAATCTACACGACATAATGATGTAGGTAAATATTTTCTAGCTGACGCTGGATATGCAGCAAGACCTGGTGTATTACCCCCATACCGTGGTGTTCGGTATCACCTAAAAGAGTATAGGGGCACTAGGGAACCAGAGAGCCCAAGGAGTTATTCAACCTTCGCCATTCACAACTTAGGACAACTGTCGAACGAGCATTTGGTTCCTTGAAGAACCGTTTCAAAATCTTTGCAAGTCAGCCATTCTTCTCTTTGAAAACACAAGTGAAAATTATGATGGCCTGTTGTGCGCTGCATAACTGGATCTTGGAGGACGGTCCCGATGAGTATGTGTACGATGACCTTGCTTGGTACGCAGCCCTGCCACGGAGTGTAAGAAACCGTAGTGATATGCACCAGGAGAATGTGGCATGGGCAAACAAAAGAGAAGAGATGGCTCGAAAGATGTGGGAAGATAAAGTAGGACCAGCTATAGCTTAGATGGAACATATGAGTGTGCTCATTTATTATTTCATTGTATGGAACATTTGAGTGCAACCATCTATTTATTTGTATGGAACATATGAGTGTAGTGCTTCATTCGTGGTAGTTTATTGTTGATTTACTACACATTTTTTTAATGTGCAATGTCCCTTGTCTTGGAAAACAGCAATGACCAAGAGAAGCTGAAGGTTGATGATGTTGCATCCTCTCGTGAGAGGACCGTGACCTGGCATGAGGACCAGAAGCAATTCATGCTAGAGTGGTACATCGAGTACATGAAGAGACAACATGCAGGCTTTAAGTTCAAGAAGCAACATCACATGTTGTATGCTGATGCTTTGAACAAGAAGTTCGCAATGGGGTTACTGTTGATCAAGTGGACCGTTAGTACAGGCACTACAAAGAAAATTGGAAGTTTGTTGTAGTAGCATTGAGCAAAAGTGGCAATTCATTCGACCATGCCAGATGTTTGCTGACTATTTTTGAGTGTGAGAAGGCAAATCTATGTATAAGTTGTTTGCACTCATTCATGTTGGCATGCATAAATTGCCTAGCAGCTCATGACATGTTGGTTTTCCGTTTGCATTGCAATGCAGGACAGAGCAAGACGCCTGCTCTCCAAGCCCATCAAGTTCTTCAAGGAGATGCAGGAGCTATTTACAGGATGTAGCACTGATGGTTCCTTGGCTATGGACCAGAACACATGTATGGATGTTAGTGATGATTCAGCTACTGACGATGCAAGAGAGCTAATTGACCTGAACGGCTACACACAACCTGAAGACACACTTGGTGAGGATAGCTGCTCCTCCAACAATAGTCAAGCTGGTAAGAAGCATGATAATAGCTGCTCCTCCAACAATAGTGATGATGAATAGTATGGTATCCCGCATATTAGGGGTATCCGTGTACAGAATCCCAGGACTTTAGGAAGGTACAGCGCACCCGGGAAGGATCCCTAGGCGACAAGGTAACCCCTCTTGGGAAGGAAAGACTCCCCTTAAACTAGGAAGCCAATACCGACGTTTAAGGAGACCAGAGTCCTACACGGGTATAAGCCCACGTCCGGTACGACCCTGGGAACCCCCCTATATAAGGATCAGCAATCCCATAGGGGAGGACAGGTCCTGATAGGTTGAAGAGATTCTACAAGGTCCAACAGACCGATCTAGTCGCAGCACCAGGAGGCGAAGCCCTAGAAGACCCGCTGCCTCGAAGGAGTCGAGCCCGGCGGTTAGCTTAGATTAGTCTACGATTAGGTCTAGGTTAGCCACTAACATACACCCCCCCATTGTAAAGCATGTTCTCCATCAATATATAGCAACAGGACGTAGGGTTATTATCCTGAGGGAGGCCTGAACCTGTATAAAAATGGCTGTCCCCTGCTGTCAGATCTCCTGGCACTTGGGCCCTAGAGGTCCCTACCCCTCAGTACTCATCACTCCATGAATACCGTAAGATCGCCGATTCACCAATCGTCGACAGATGGCGCCGACCGTGGGGACCTCTCCGGACCAAGCCGTCCAGGAAAGATCAGAGTCGGCAGGACGCACAACTAAGCGCGATCAGATCCCAGCACCGTTTGCGCAGCCCTCGCCGGTTTTGACCGAGGAGGAAGAAGCAAACTCGGCAGGAAAACCGATCGCAATCTCGCCCCGTACCGGGTACTCGGACCAGGGCTTCTACGACAACTTTGGCCCTATGGACCCGTACCCGGTTACGGATCGAGTGGATTTCGGAGAATACACCCCTGGAGAAGACTCGGATGGCGAAGCAGATCACTTCAGAACCGAGTGCGCTAGAGCCTTCAGCGGGAAGCTGGTCTTAAACGATAACTTCCCGGCAGGAACGACCAGCCCCATGGTTGGAATTTCTCCTGCAAACTCTGATCGTGAGAACGATCAAGATCTTACCCACGTCGCGTCCGATGAGGACAACGTGATGGAATACGAGTACGCTTCGTCCAGCCAAGGACCTCGAATGGTACTCGTGATCGACGATGGTCGAGAAGACCTCGAAGATCATAATCTGCCCGGGGGCTCGCACATAGATGCCTCCCACGTGAACGGGGGCTTACCCGCCGCCGGAGAAAGAACTCCCCGCCGGAACGAAGACTTGCCTGCCGCTGGGGAGAGATCTCCCCCGAGAACAAGGGAGTACGTGTCCCGAACTGCTCGAAGATTGGCGGAAGTGTGCAATCTGCTGTCACAGCCTCCCGTGGCGGACTTATCGACACCCGCGGGAGTGCAGTGGCTGCAACGGCTGGGGGCTGACCTCCAAGAGGCTCAGAACCAAGCCGAATCCTCTCGAGCCCAATCGGTGACCCGTAGTTCTACTCGGGTGGACACCCCTCCTCCGCTAGAAGAACGCGATCGGGAGGGACGACACCCCAGGAACAGGCCTCCTCAGGAGGAGCCACCTGTCGACCTCCGAGAACAGCTCGACAAGCGCCGCCGCCAGAGGCGCCAACAAGAGCAGCAACCTTCTCGGAGAGACCACGCACAAAACGCCAATGCTCGGGGCCGATCTTCGACCTCAAATAGCGGCGAGACCGCACCTTATCGGGGGTCCTTCAGCGGATGCCAGGCGCTATCCCAGGAACTCCGACAGGTACGTTGGCCTTCTCGTTTCAAGCCCGGCTCGCTAGAATCGTACGACGGAACCACGAATCCCGTGGAATTCCTTAAGATCTACACCACCGCGATTGAAGCAGCCGGAGGGGACGAGAAGGTTATGGCCAACTACCTTCCTACCGCTCTCAGAGGAGCCGCTAGGACGTGGTTGACGAATCTACCCCCAGGAACGATCCGTTCGTGGGGACAGCTATGCGACATGCTGCTCGAGAACTTCCAAGGTACCTTCCCAAGGCCTGGACGGGTCGACGATCTATTCCTTGTCGTCTAACGACCAGACGAGACTTTCCGAGAGTTCACCAAAAGGTTTAGTGCTGTCCGCAACACTATCCCGGAGATAACCGACTCGGACATCATCCGCGCCTTCACTCGAGGCAGCAGAAACGAGATGTGCACACATGATTTGATCATGCGGCCACCGAAAACCACCAGGTAGCTCATGGATCTGGCCGAAAAGGCCGCTTGTGCGGAGGAAACCCTGCGCTATATCAAGCAACAGCGGGGCGAGTCGACCAGTTCTCCCCTCTAGTCGAGGAGCGATTCGTGCAAGTCTAAGCGCAAGAAGAAGCCCTCCGGAGGGAACAAGGAGAAAAGGATCAGATCCGACGAGGTAATGGCCAAGGTCTCCGAGAAGCGCACCTGGCGGCCACGCTCCAAGGATAAACCCACCACGTCCTCCGACAAGTCGTCCAAGCCCTGGTGCGACTTTCACCAGACCGACTCGCATGATCTGCGACAGTGTCGCATCTTCAAGAAATACCTTCGGGAAGAAAGAGAGAGGTTCCGCGAGAACCCTCAGGTCACAAATAACAGTCGGGAAACGACTTCCGAGGACGATGATTCCACCCCTGAGCCTTTCCAGGGGCATGTTAGAGCGATCGAGCACATATTCAGGGGCTCAACCTCTTATGAATTCAAGAGGCAGTATAAGGCGATCGCCCGAGAAGTTCTCGCGAGTGTCCCGCGGGTCCCTCGAGCGGTCAAGTGGTCTGAGGTCACGATCTCTTTCGACCAGACCGATTGCCCCAAAAATTGCGCTCGACCGGGACGGTACCCAATTGTGGTCGAGCCAACGATCAACAACTGCCGAGTGGGCCGCGTATTAATAGATGGAGGGAGCTCCCTCAACATCCTATTCGCCAACGTCCTCGACGCAATGCAAGTGCCACGATCGTCTGTTCAGACGGTGACGCACGCCTTTCACGGCATCGTCCTGGGCTCATCGGCCACGCCGATAGGACAAGTCACGCTCCCGGTTACCTTCGGTACACCGGAGAACTTCCGAATAGAGAAAATCCTGTTTGACGTAGTCGATTTCGAGACAGCCTACAATCCTATCTTGGGACGCCCTACTCTGGCCAAGTTCATGGCAGCTACGCACTACGCCTACCAGTGCATAAAGATGCCTGGCCCAAAAGGGGTCCTCACGATAAGGAGCTCCCCCAGGGAAGCACTCCTCTACGACAAGCGCAGTCTCGACCTCGCAGAGCAGCACCAACCCTCTAACCAGGACGCCAGTGCGGCGGCTCCCGCCACCACGTTGTCAAGACCACCTCCACGGCTACGAGCGACAGCTTCGGAAAGCACCCCCTCCAAGTCGGAGAAAGAGTTCCACGACTAAGTCGGAACAGGGAGAAAACAGGGCCTTCCCCCAGGCAGGACAACGGTTCCTCGGGAGAAGCCGCCCGATCCAGGTCGCTCGTGCCAAAGGTAGAAAGGTCGCGTCCATTAGAGAGTCCAGTACAACCGGCATCGGTAAGATCGTACAACCGTCACCTCCTCATCGGCAGGTTCCAAAGTTGCACCAACTCCAGCCTTAAAGATCGTCAAGCTACGAACAAGTCGATGATAAGACGCTCCGGGCGCCGCCGTCTAGCACGCACACTCAGCAAAGTTCGGTTAGCGGGTCACGACAAAAGGATGAGAGTCTCTAGGGGCAACCGACGACAAGCCAAATGAGGAGGGGGCGGCCTAGTTTTTTCTTAGTTTTCTTAGAGCTATTTTTCTTACAGTAATCTGTAAAAGACACAGTTTTTTAATTAATACCAAGTCTCTAGTTCAGTATTTTCATTATTAATTCAAACTGCCTATCCGAGATATCTCGCGAACAGGCAGTCAGGGGCTGGATAAGAATACGGTAAAGTCGATATACGAGTACGAGTACCGATTTCTTCGACCCGCACAAAGGAAAAAGGGTTCTGCGCTGCAACTGCCAGGGATGCAAGGAAAACCCCTTAACACGTTTGCAGGTGACAGGGGAGCCACTGAGCCCCCCACCTGACCAGACCTAAGGCCTGGTTGACTAAGCTCCCCAGTTCCGTAGCAAGGTCCCCCGATCCCGAGTAAAGGAAGGGAAGGAAGTACGAATACGACTAGATCAACAGAACCCGCACGCTTATCCACGTCTTCGACTACTTGGAACAGAAGATATCTCGGGTAGAGTGGAACTTTGTTGATCGGGCAAGTGTGGAATTTACTAGCCAAGTACCGAAGTCTTCCCTCAGCAGAGGAATACGGAAGTGCTGCCACGGCCACGACAAGCTGTACGAAGGACCCCTTATCGCGTTTACTGATGACGAGGAGCCGCTGAGCCCTCCATCCGACTAAAACCTAAGGACTGGTCGATCACAGCAAGAGCGACTTACGACACTATTCATACACCTACTCCGAAGGAAGGCAAAGGGTACCGATTCCAACTAAAGTCTACACTTGCACCCGACAAGGTTTCACATAAGCAGATTAAAACAAGGTTTCAAAAAACCAAAAAACACACAAGTTATTGCACAGTTACTAATCACTGTCTTTATAGAAAAGGTATGTCATTACAGAGCCCTACTCTAGGCCAGGTGCCCGGACTCGATCAGCAAAGGCGTCCGCCGCTTTCTGCACGGCGCCGAGAAGCTCCTCTTCCTCGTCCTCGGGCAAATCGGCAGCGAGCGCCTCTAGAGACAAGCCCGAGTGCCCGCGCTTCAGGAGAGCCAAAGCAAAGGCCAGAGCGTCGCGTACACCTTGCCGGAGCTCATCTTTGAGAAGCTTCTCGACGGTAGGCTTCAGCTTGGAGACGGACGCCGTCAGCTCTGCCAGGCGGCTGGCCGGAGCAAGGCCCGGAGGGACAACGACGCCGGCTTCACCCAGCGCCTTCTCGAGCGTGCCCAGGGCCCGCTCGAGATCTTCCTCCAGCTTCCTCGCATAGGATTCACTCCTTTGCAGGGAAGGCTCCACGATCGAGAGGCACGCCTTCGAGGCCGAAAGATCAGCCTTCGAAGCCGAAAGATCAGCCTCGACTGCCTCCCGCCGCTTCTCAGAGTCCTCAAGGCGCTTCCGCAGCTCCTCGCTCTCCGACCGCCATCTCTCGGACTCGTCAAGGCGTTTCTTCAGCTCTTCACGCGCCAAGTCCAATTCCGTTTGGGCCTTCTCGAGCGGAGCAACCTGGGAGATAGCGAGCTGAAAAAGAACAGGTCAGTACAAGCAAAGTAAAATTACCTTATCATTAATTTCCCTTACGTTACCTGCAGCAAGGAGGAAGAACGACGAAGGTGGGAATTGAAATCCGCACCGGAAGAAGTCCGCGAAGACAACGGTCCACCCCGTGTCGGGGGTGGGGACCTTCTCCTTCACGGCCTCCCGGAAAGGCACAAACACCTCCGGGAGAATCACCTCATCCGACACGAGCTTCTCCAGGGCGGCGGAATCCATCATCGAGGCCTCGAACTCAGCAATGGCGGTGGTCGGTTCCCCCGAAGCTTTCCCCGATTCCTTTGCGGGCTCGGGAGACTTCCTCACGGCGCTTTTCTTGCCCATTTTCGCTGATCGATCGAGAGATTGTGGAGGCGAGGGTTGGCGAGGGCGCGAGGAAGGAGACAAAGGGAACAAGAAGGCTGGGAGGCAAAGAGACAATGCGTGCAAAAATCCCAATTCTTGGGCTCCTAAAGATTTAAACTTTCGCTGGAGTCGAGCGCGGTTTTCGGCACGATCAGTTCCATCGCATTTAATGCGGGCAGTTGCTTTTTCCGCTTACAGGGCGTTTCGCGGGAAAAAGAGGGTCTGACAAC
This sequence comes from Stipa capillata, assembly GCA_019208055.1. Lineage (NCBI taxonomy): Eukaryota > Viridiplantae > Streptophyta > Magnoliopsida > Poales > Poaceae > Stipa > Stipa capillata. Next base: position 64,198 of record JAGXJF010005608.1, read on the forward strand.
CCACGACCCAGACGAGCGCGCCGTGGTTCAGTGCATGCTAACGGCACCACGACGCAGAGAGAGAAAAGATTCTTCATCACCACGCGAAATTTCCGCCACGATGGTTCCGTTTCCTAGAAATATGCCAGGCGAACGCGTGTCCGTGATCGACGGATCAGATCAGATCGGGAAGGTATTCTGGATTTTCCAAAGGACCATTCCGATAGGGATTTCACGGCTACTCGGTAGGAATTGAACCTACTCGGAGAAGTCGCCGACAAGAACTACTCGGATCGCCTACTCGGAGTTTCATCCCCGACAAGGGCAGATTTCTAACAAAACCATCATGACCTCACTTCACGTACTGATGGGGGACTTGATGATGAATAGTACGGTATCCCGCATATTAGGGGTATCCGTGTACAGAATCCCAGGACTTTAGGAAGGTACAGCACACCCGGGAAGGATCCCTAGGCGACAAGGTAACCCCTCTTGGGAAGGAAAGACTCCCCTTAAACTAGGAAGCCAATCCCGACGTTTAAGGAGACCAGAGTCCTACACGGGTATAAGCCCACGTCCGGTACGACCCTGGGAACCCCCTATATAAGGATCAGCAATCCCATAGGGGAGGACAGGTCCTGATAGGTGGAAGAGATTCTACAAGGTCCAACAGATCGATCTAGTCGCAGCACCAGGAGGCGAAGCCCTAGAAAACCCGCTGCCTCGAAGGAGTCGAGCCCGGCGGTTAGCTTAGATTAGTCTACGATTAGGTCTAGGGTAGCCACTAACATACACCCCCCCATTGTAAAGCGTGTTCTCCATAAATATATAGCAACAGGACGTAGGGTTATTATCCTGAGGGAGGCCCGAACCTGTATAAAAACGACTGTCCCCTGCTGTCAGATCTCCTGGCACTTGGGCCCTAGAGGTCCCTACCCCCCAGTAATCATCACTCCACGAATACCGTAAGATCGCCGATTCACCGATCGTCGACAAATAGTCAAGCTGGTAAGAAGCGTCCAAGAGGCAACAACGGTCTACCAACTAAGAAGCCATCAAAGAACAAGAGTTGTCTTGCGGAGTGCAATGATGAAATCAAAGATACTCTGAAATCACTTCGTGACACGCTTGCTGCCACTGCTCCTCCCCAAATGCCACAACTCACTGATCCTCATGCATCTTTGTGGCAGAGACTAGAGGCTATCCCAATGACACCAAATCAGAGAATTCTTGTCAGAGAGCACCTGTCTTCCAACGAGAATGTAGGTAAGCGTGGCTGGTTGTGCAACGCCCGCGATGATACTCTGCATGCCTAGGTGTTCAAGTTCTTATGCGACAAAGAAGGTCTTAACCTCTGAAGTTTAGCTATGTGCTTATGAATGTTGGCTAGAAGTTCTCTAGTAGTAGCTATGCAATCATTTTGGATGTTGTCCTCTAGTATGGTGTATTTTGTTAATCTGATGGGGATATCAGATATGTCAAGTATTGTATGTGTATCTGTCTTGTTAGCATGCATGTGTATGCAGTGTCCTAGAGCTGATAGCAATGAACTGTGGATGGTTGATAAAATTTGCCTGGCTGATATCTTGCTATGAGTTTGCAATTGCTTGTTTCTTTGTTATTTTTTTCAGCAAATGATAAAGAGATCTGCGACTTGACAAATGCTTTGGAGGATCACAAGGTATGCTTCCTACTGTGATTAGACTTGACAAATTTGATCTGCCCTATCTTGTTGAGGTACACTAACTTTTCTAAAGATTGCGTATTCTTACTCTTTGGCAACTTGAAGGATGCATTCTATTTTCTATAATCTGCACACAAAAAATTATTTAGCTCATCCCTGCGTCAGCAGTCTTTATATCTTTCTGGACTTGATACTTGACTTAGCAATTATTTCTGTTAGAATATCTCTATTCAAACAGACTGATTCAAGAGAAATTCAGATGCACCGACTTCTCTTGTAATAACTATGGAATGATGGGAACAAAACTGCTTGATTGTGATTTGGTGAGTGATATTTTCATTTGTTTGTCTCACTTATCATGCCATTCTTACTTAGGTTCCTCAATATATCTTGGATCATGTGTGGGGCAAGAGTGAATCATGTAAGGTCATGTGTACTCAACCACGGCGGATATCAGCTATGTCAGGTAATTTTGCTTTATGTCGTACGGGCTATTGCTTTTTTTGAACTAACAGTTTGTCTGCTGGTACCATGCCAATCATGCTCCATTCTATGTGCTGTGCAGTTGCTAAGCGAATTTCTGCTGAAAGAGGAGAGGCTGTTGGTGACACAGTTGGGTACAAGGTATATCAGATTTAATTCACTATGATCCATTTCTGGATTGAATTTGCTACTTATTAGTCTTTTCTTTAATCCATATATTTGTCATCATTATTTTGGTTTTTAATTGTGCACCTCTATGGAGATATGGGCCTTTTTAGTCTTATCCTTCCAATGGCTCCGGATGGGAGAAAAAGAGCCGCCGCAGCCAAAGTTGAGCTTGCTTCATTATATGGTGGATTTAGTGACCAGCTTGCTGTTGTAGCAGCATTCGATTGTTGGAGATGTGCCAAAGACAGGGGCCAAGAAGCTCTGTTTTGTTCAAAATATTTTGTCTCTTCAAACACCATGAGTATGCTATGAAATATGAGGAAACAGCTTCACAATGAAGTAGCTCAAAGAGGATTTCTTCCTGCTGATGCATCTGCCTGCAGCTTAAATGCTAAAATTCCAGGTACTACTATTTTTAATGTATGTGCTGTTTTCTATGCTAACTTGTTACTGAAACTTCGTCAATCTTTGCAAAGAATGCCTTATTACTTTTAAAATGCGAACTGTTCTCTTGCACTGAACTAGCTTGCAACTTTGTTAGGTATCATTAGCGCTGTCCTTGTGGCTGGCGCTTACCCAATGGTAGGAAAATTGCTCCCTCCTCGCAAAAATGCTAGAAGAGCAGTTGTGGAAACAGCAAGTGGTGTCAAAGTTCGACTACATCCGCATTCTTGCAATTTTAACTTATCATTTAGTAAATCTTCTGAGAATCCACTAATGATATATGATGAAATCACTCGAGGTGATGGTGGAATGTATATAAAAAACTGTTCAGTTGTTGGGTCATATCCTTTACTTCTGCTTGCTACGAAAATGGTTGTTGCTCCACCTGATGATGGTGATAGTGATCAGGAGGAAGGTTCCAGTGAGGATGAAGCTGAAAAAAGCACTTCGGGAAATCAAAAAGAGATTATTGTCTTCTCCTGATAACACCGTTTCAGTTGTTGTCGACCGGTGTCTCCGATTTGATGCTACAGCTCTGGATGTTGCCCAAATATACTGCCTAAGAGAACGCCTAGCATCTGCTATTCTTTTGCTAGGCGTACTAGCAAATTTATCGTACGATTCGTCCCCCTCCAGTTCCGCATTATTGTTTATATAATATTCTGTTGATTATTTTGTGATGCAGAAAATCAGTGAAGTATAACTGAGAAATATAAGAATATACCAATGATCACACTTTTAGATGAAATCTTCAGTAGACGGGTTTCTTTTCACAGTTCATTCTGTTTGTATGGTCTCATTAGGATAAAGCATGTGGATCATGCCACTGTTTTGCATCATTCCTGTCCTCTTGATCCCTTGAAACTGGTAAGAGTCATATGAAGTTTGTTACTTTATGTTCTTTCTAATAGAAGGATGTTTCCCACAGGTCAAATATCCACAGGATGTTCTCCCACCTGCTCTTGGAGGAACGATGTATGCTGTTGCATGTATCCTGTCATATGATGGCTTGCCTGGTATAGTTCCACCTACTGATGTGGCTACAAACCATGGTTCAAGCCAAAGTTCAATAGAAGCTATCAGATTCTCCCAGGAAGGAGAGGAGAGTGAGCTATATTCCACCTGGTGGTTTCGTCATGTCATTGTTATTGGACAAACCACATAATGCACCTCATCAGAAGTCATATAATCATCCAGGGGGTGGTTCAGGGCATATTCGGCCATTGAAGGCCTCTATCGGCAGATTTATAAGTGTAACGTTATGAAAGTATGTTTCATCATAGATTTGATGATATCAATGTAGATGTTGGTATTTTCTTTGTATATTAAACCAAAATGTGGCATCAAACCAAACAATTACCAATGTTTTTTGCCAAACATTTGTGGCAGCAAACCAAACACCTGCCAGAAATTTTTTGCCACAACTGAGTTGCTAACCAAACGCTCTGTATTGCCATAAAATGTGGCAAGCCACAAGTGTGGCAATCACCACACTTTTGGCTTGGCAATTTCTAGCCAGCAACCAAACAGCCTCATAGACTGTTTTCCTAATATATCAATTGCTTATCGCATTTTATTTACTGTACATGTGACTGTAGCATCAGCTGAAAGAAGCTTCTCAAAGTTGAAACTGTTGAAAAATTATTTAAGGTCATCAATGTCACAAGAAAGGTTAAATGGTCTTGCTACTATAAGCATCAAAAAAGATAAATTGGACGAGATTAATGTTGAAAAAATTATTAATGACTTCGCATCTAGAAATGTTAGAAGACATAGCTTCATGTGATCATTATTGTCATGCGTTGCCTATTTGTTTTGTAGGTCAGCAGGTGAAAGATAAGGGGCTATCCTTGGGATGTTAGCTTGTGATCTTCAGTTTCAAGTGTTCTCACTAGTATGTTATAAATTTTTTAAACTTTTCGCAAATTAGTAGTTTTTCTTTTGTGAAGCATTTGTTAAAGTTTGGAGACGACGCATTTAGCTTTTTTGATGTGTTAGAATATCAACTTTGCAATGGCAATATAAAGTTGTCTTAATACTTTATATGCTTGTGTGAATTGTAGAGTCTTAGGCCCCTCTTTGTCATCTTGCCCCAAGGCCCCTGATATGCCAGGGCCGGCACTGACCGAGCCCACCCCAACAGGTTCCAGGCTCATGCTCTAATTTTTGGCATAAGCCTGAAAGAGTCAAAATGTTTTATTAAAATTATAATTAAAATAATAATATTTAAATTCTAAAAATAATTAAATCAATAATTTTGAATTCAAAAAAGTTGTTTCTTAATTTTCGAGCCATCGTACACATGCATTGCGCCATATCGCTAGCGGCGGCATCCTCCTTCTCCACCTTTTGTGTCAACATAAAACAAGAAATAGAAATAAGATACTTGCAATGACGTGGTGCCAGTTAGAGCTCAACTTAAACGGCTTTGCATCATGAGCACATGGTGTGGCTTCATCAGTGCTAGTAAAGCATGATCAACTATCATAGCCGTCCGATCTAACTTCAACGGTCTTATTGTTTGTTGAATATGTTCAGATATCTACGAAGATGATGAAGTCTATGAGGTATCTTCTACGTCAATGCTGAGGTTTAGGTTACATGATCTCCACCGACTGTTTGTGGTTAAGATGAAGACATATACGCTTTATCATGTTTCGTTGTGTTCTGAATGATAAGGACATAAGTCATAATTACTTTATGTAGCTATGCTGCTACTATTACTTCGTTGTTTTATAATAAACTTTATGATGTATGCAGTAGTATTTATTTATCTGTATTTATCAGCTTGATCATGGACTGATGAGAAAATACATAAGAAGGGGCTTCCGCACCCTCCCCTCAGATGCAGCCGCCCGCGCGCACTACCGGAATCTACGAATTTGCCGTGTGCAAAAGGCACACGGCGAAGGCTGAAAAGCCCTCGGCAAACCGTTTGCCGAGTGCAACACTCGGCAACGAACGCACGGCATACAGGCTGCCGGTAAAGCCATGTTTGCCGAGTGTATTATTTTGCACACTCGGCAAAGAGTTTGTCGACGGTCAGACCGAGCACTCGGCAGAAAAAAGTGAATAAAGGGCCGTGACGCCTGTTAGCCCTCTTTGCCGAGTGTCGACACTCGGCAACATTGACTCATCGGTTTACTCTGGTTCGGCCACGTGGCAAGTGTTTGCCGAGTGTCACACTTGGTAAATGGTGAATCTTTGCCGAGTGTTTGAATTTAAGCACTCGGCAAAACGTGAATACACGAGCGCGCAGGTTCGGCCACGTGGCACCTATTTGCCGAGTGTCACACTCGGTAAAAGGAGCTGTTTGCCGAGTGTCTAGGTGTAGGCACTCGGCAAATCGTGTGCATTATGGCCCCAGGTCCCACAGAATTGCGCCACGTGTCATCTTTGCCGAGTGTTGCCGTCGGCATTTTTGTGTTTGCCGAGTGTAACACTTGGCAAAGTCCACAGAAACTGATATTTTTTATTTTATTTCCAAAAATCCCTGCAATTCAAAACAGTTTATAACTCACAGCAGATCATAGCATATCACATTGAACAGATCACATATCACACATATCGTTCACATATCACATATCACATTCACGACAAACATCACATATGAAATAGTATGACAAACATCACTCAAAGTTTAAATCCATAGTTCAGATATGACAAACATCACTGCAAAGGAGGTAATGTTCACTGGGGCAAATTCCTTGACGTCGGAGTACCGCGAGGGTTGCTTGGGCTTGCTCGCGAAGATCCAGCTCCAGGATCATTCGATCCCGCCGACGGATGCTGCACAAAGTAGGAGATAGTTACAGAACACTCTATGGCTATAGAAAGGACAATAATGTTGATTAGAAAGTTATAAACGAACTCACAGGAGTGTGGGGGGTGTGTGGAGCATGCAAAGGAGGAGGGATTGGCATCGGTGGCGGAGTTTGCCCAATTGCAGCGTAAACACCCTTCATGAGATCGTACCACTGCGCTCGCTCTGCCGCCATCCTCTCCTCGAGCGCTATCCTCTCGGCCTTTTGCCTTCTCTCCAGTTCCTGTCGGAGTCTCCTTTCTTCATCCAGCTGGGCCTACAGTATGTCATCGCAGTCTCCTCATCGTTGCAGTACAAAGCATGTAAAGACCGTGCAGGATAAATGAAATAGAACTAACCTGGAGCTCGGTCATCGCAAGCCGTGTAGGCTCTGGGCGAGGGCGTATAGCCGGACTTGAGCTCGTGCTCCGAGCTCTGAGCTGAGAGAGAGAGGGAGTGGAGGCCGTATCGAGTGTGCCGTCGCCAATCCAAAAGCGGCCATGTTTCTTGCCTCCTCCCGCCCTCATCACCACTTCTCCGTCAAGGTCATGCTCACTCGGATCAAAATCGGGCCCGTGGATTTCCTTTGCCATCGACGTGTATCCATCCAGGCGAGCCTTGACGTTCTCATTGCTGTACGCTGAGGCCGGGTCATTTGCATCATAAGCAACCCCGTGCTCCGCCTTCGACTTATGGGCCAGAGCATATGCCTTGAACTGGGAGCAAGGCTGACCATCATTTTTTGCCGACTGCAAGACAAAAGCATGAAGATTCATAAAGGGGGGCGCCCGCACAGAAATTTAGAAGAACTGAGATTCATAAAAGGGGCGCCTGCATACCCATCTAGCCGCGTAACCACTAAGGGTGAGGTTGCCTTAATGGTGTGGTGCGCCTTGCATCAGCAATCGCCTTTCCCGGGCAGCTTCGTGACTCGCCGCCCACTCGGGAGCGCACCACCTCTCCACGATCTCCCCCCAGCATTCAAGGTGTTGGGCGCACCACCTCGGAGGCACCTAAATAATCAAGTACATCACATATAAGAAGAACAAGTTAAGACTTAGTAATCTAAGGAATAACAAGCATTAATGTACTTTACCTGCAGGTATTGCTCACGGGTCAGATATTTGGTCCTGGCGTCTTTTTTTGTCACCTTCTCTCCAAGGTGCTCCGCGTGATATTTGATGACGGCCTGGACGCGCGCCTCGTAGTGCATATCCTTCACAAGCTTCTTGGCAGCTCTGTCGACGACAGCAGCTGCCCTATCCTCAAAGCCCGCCTCGCATCTAAAGAAATCCTGCATATAGACTCGACGGATCCAGTCATTACTTTAATAATTTCCATGCAATTAGTATTGACTAATATAGTGCGAAAGTAACTTACCCAGAGCTCGGCCTTCACGCGCTCGGCTCTATTGGGAAACTCCCTTCCCTTCCTGTCACAGGCGTCCGGCGCGGCTACGTAGTGGGCCCAAGTGTATGCCGGCTCGGTTACTTCGCCCAAAGTGACCATGCCAGGGAACTTCTCCCTGATCAGAAGTCCAAGGACGCCGCTTACATGGCGTGAGTGGTCACCCTCTCCAACCCTCTCCAAATACACGTCTCGGCAACAAACCAAGAGAATGTGTATCCGGAGAACAAAGGGGAGACGCTACCGAAACTCTATCTCGGATCGGAGTAGAGCATGGAAACAAACCCAATCTACACATCCTCAGGCTGTCCAAAAAAACATGGACAATTCGAAACAGTTACGGTTATAGATATGCAAAGACTTGCATATTTATAACCATAACTCCTTCGAACGGGAGACGCCTAGGTTACGTGACTGTATATGAATCTCAGTCTGTATGCTCGCTACTCAAGGTGATTGGGTTAAATCAGCAAAAATGAGGGGTTATACCTTTTCTCTAAACATTTTTCTCAGATTGAGCATCAACAACATGCATAGTAGTAAAAAGACCACCAAGCATGTGTTTTTTCTTCTCATACTCGAGGGAAGTACATGAGAAGTTTTTGGCTATTTGAGGCTATTCCATTCTACTCTTACCGAGATCATTAATATCTGAATGGTTAATATCTGAATTAGCTTTTGTTGAGTGGCTAGCATTGGAGAAGAATAAAGGTCAAGAACAGTATTTTTAACTGAAAATAGAGACTATAATTTGGGTACAGCCTTGGAGTTCAGATAAGTCTAACAAAAAAGGGATTAGCTTGCAGATACATATAGCATATGGCCCTCAAAGCTTTGTTAACATAAGATCTTATCATTGCAGAATCTCAATAATTATATTTATTTCTATACTCAAAAACAGAGCAACAGAAATAGCTAACAGTTTTGTGGTTATGAGGAGCTACATGTTTCCTTCACACAAGCAAGTTATGTACTCTAAACTACAAGTATTTGATGACATTATTGACTACAACCATTTTCGTTCAGTGGAGCAGTAAGAAAAAGTATATCGAGAGTGACTGAATTTGCAAAACATGCATAATAGTATCATCTTAGGTGCGTTGTTTGCATATAAGCTTATGTCAAGTAGCAAATATTCAAATATTGCAAGACCTACAGACACAAGTAATTATTAAAGAAAAACATCAAGCATTATACTCAAAAAGTTTCTAGAACCAGCCAAAAAAATTATTATTTGATTTGGGGGCAGGAATAGCCTGACCGCACAATCGATTTCATTACATATTTTGGTTCAGCAAGACATCAAGTTAGTTTCCATCTAGGTTATGGGTTTGCTTATTACAACAAATCCTAACAAATTTCGGATCCAACACTAGAAGCACGAAGGATCCAACAAATTTCGGATGAACTTAAAAATGGGGAATAGAGGAAAAGGGAGAGAAGAATGTGAGGGGGGCTTACTGAGGGGGTGCGCGCCGAATCGGGGCAGGCGGGGCGGCGGTAGGCGGGGCGGCGGCGGGCGAATCGGCAGCGGAGGGCGGGGCGAAGCGGCGGCGGAGGGCGAGGCAGCGGGGAGGCGCGGCAGCGCGAGGCAGCGGCGGGCGCGGCAGCGGCGTGAAGGAGCTGCGCGGGGGGCGGCGGCCTGGGCGGAGGAGCGGGGCGGGGCGGAGCGGCGCGGTGGGCGGCGGCCGGGGTGGAGGAGCGGGGGCGGGGCGCGGCAGATCTAATTTTGGGGCGATTTGGTGAAGAGATTGGGCGCGCAGGGAACCCTAATAAACATTCTTTGCCGAGTGCCGACGTTTGCCGAGTGTCGTATCTCGGGCACTCGGCAAACCCGGGAGTTGAACCTTTGCCGAGAGCAACACTCGACAAACATTCCCTGTTTGCCGAGTGTCAGCACACGGACACTCGGCACACTAACAGCCTGCCATGTGTTCCCACGTGTCCTCCTTTTTGCCGAGTGTTACACTCGGCAAAATCCTTGAATATGACTTCCACAATCACAATACTTGTATACCTAATACATTTTTTATCTTATATACCTCAATACATTTTTCACATGTAATATACTACATATAAGTTTTTCTGTAGGAGTTTCCATAATTTTTGAATTGATTTAATATTTTTTAAATTTTAAATGCCTAGAAATGCACTTAATGTCTTAAATATAGCAAACATACCCGGAAAAATGCCAAATTTTGACATGTCACACGTAATGGTGTATGTTGACTGTGGAAAAGTTTTCGAGTCCAACCGACGAAACAGCGGTCGCTTCGCATGCAAACCTGACCTGTTCCCTCTCGAAACCTTGTTTCTTCCTCGGAGATTGTCCTGTTTGTAAGCAGTCTACGTGACAACTTTTGTGAAACATTTTTAAATTTTTACCACAGGCTTCAGGGGTCATATCATGACACCATGTCAAGTTTCGTGATTTTCGGGTTTCGTTTGAATTTTTGAGAATTAAAATGCCAATAACCACCATGTTGGTGCCCGAGTCTCGGCCACCTGGTGTCTGGGACTCCTCTTCTTTCCTTACATAAGGCCTAAACATACAGTAAAGACCACCAATAAGATTTTTCAACCCATTTCTGGTGATTATTTCATGTACCTGCAGCTCAAGTTTGAATTATATCCATTAAAGGCCTAGAAATGCATTTAATCGCTTAAATATAGCAACCGGACCCTGAAAAATGCCAAAGTTTGACATGATACATGTATTGGTGTATGTTGACTGTAGAAAAAATTTTTAAGGCTAACCGACGAAGCAGCGGTCGCTTCGAATGCAAACCTCACACAAGAAGAAAGAAAGAAAAAAAAGAGAAAAAAACAAAGCAAAGAAAAGAAAAGAAAGAAATAAAATAATAGAGAATAAATAATGGAACAAGTGTGTTTTATTTCCTACAACAAAATGGTCCACTATATAAGTAATAATTTTATAATTGAAACTAAGAAAACAATTAAAAATGGTTTGCCGAGTGCCGTAAAGAGGACACTCGGTAAACATGAACAGTGCTAACGGGGCCGCTTATTTGCCGAGTGCCCGACGAAAAACACTCGGCAAAGGAACCATGCCGTCGCCTCTCCGTCAACCGTGGGGAGTAAGGGCACGTTTCGCTATAGTTGCCGAGTGTTCCGCGTATGGCACTCGGCAAAGAGCTTGTTTGCCGAGTGTCAATATGAGGGCTCTCGGTAAATAGCTTGTTTGCCGAGTGTTGTGTTTTTGCCGAGTGTTTTGACGTGGACACTCGGTTTATTGGTTGATGTGCCGAGTGCCCGATTTTATGCACTCGGCAAAGCTTCGGGCACTCGGCAAACTTCGTGATTCCGGTCTAGACCCGATGGCTTGCAGCCGCCTGCCACCTTTGCCTCCTCCTGAGACCTTCCCAAAGCCTAATCCTTTCACCAATGGCGCTCCTGTCGCGCCTCCTCCTTCCCTGAACCCCCTCCCCCCCCCCGCTCTCTGACCTGCCTCGGCCTTCGCGCGCCACGGAGGCCGCACCGCGCCGGAGTTGTCAGGCCCTACCCCGCAAGGGTGACCTAGGGAAGACCACCACCACCGCCTACCTCGCTGCCTCCCTAGCGCGGCTCAACTTGCCCGTGGTGGCAGTGGACGCTGACGCGGGGCTGGCGGAACCTTGACCTGCTGCTAGGCTTCGAGAACCGCGTCTAACTTACTGCCGTAGACATGCTCGCCGGGGACTGCCGCCTCGACCAGGCTCTCATCTGCCACCGCTCGAATAAATTCGCTTTGCCCCCGTCTAATCCAAATTCAATTAGCTCATGTCAATCTAATCTTATATGCTTCATTGCTTCTACAAAGAAAACCTATACTCTAGTATAGTCTCATGGACTACTCGTATGATCAGGTTGGATAGTGCGGTGCTTGGACTTGCTATACCATATAATGGCTGATAACAGAATTAATCATAGACGACGGAAACCACTTATTCTGTTATTTGTTAGCTATGCGCCACTTAATTTGCTTGAGGAATGCAACCAGTGATTGGGATGCTGATGCTATTCTTGCTTGTTCATCCCTATTGATTGCCCCAGATTATAAGGATTTCAAAGCCAGGATGTATTCTGAATGTTTCCATGATGCTAGTGCACACTTATGATAAGATATTCAGATTTGTCAAATTTGAGCCATTTATGCGTGTCATTATTCCTTTGATATTATGTAAAGTTATTTATCGAGTTATTCTTCGATCAGTGTACTTTAGTTGCATTTCTTACTGCTGTTTGCAAGCATCCCAGTTTCATTGATTGTATTGTCAGATATAGACGTCTAACTAACTGTGTAGCACCATCATGTACCTGTAATGCAACCGTCAACTTTTGCATGTTTTTGTATAATTTGCATCATCTTCATTAACAGTTTGATAAGAAGTTCGAGCATTACATTTTAAGTACCTGGATTATATTTTTGATTATTTGGTATGCCGTGAAAAATATCAGCACAGTGGCTTTTCCAACGCCTATACATCCTCCAAGATAACAAATTTCTATTTTGTTGTTAACGTGGACAATTTCAAAGAAGCATTAGAAAGGTTAGTATCTTAATAATATTTTTTTCAGTCAATGCGTGTTGTATTAGATAAGGTCATGATTTATGTTCTGCAGATTTGCATGGTTCTTTATGAAAAAATAATGAGGTGATCTCTGTTGGGCAGATTTTCTCAGTTCTTTATTAAGCCGATGATGTCACAGGATGCAGTTCTTAGAGAGATAAAGGCTATTGATTTAGGTGAGTAGGCGTTTTATACATAGTGATGCTATTTACACCTAATATGTCATATGCTTCTATAGTCTCCTAACAGAAACAAGAGTATACCTCAAAGCATATGCTTAGATGGAGGGTTAAGATTGCATCAGTTTTAGCTTGTCACAATCCTTTATATTTTTACACTTGTTTTATTTGGAGTACATAGTGATAAGCACATGCCGGCTAACATTGTCTTTATTCTTACAGAACACAAGAAAAATTTGTTGTCTAATGGCTGGAGAATGTCTCAGGTACTTCAAAGTCTCAACCTTAGATAAATCCGATATTCTTTTGTGCAACGCTATGTCACACAACTTCAGAACAGTCTTTCGCTTGTAGAAATGGACCAATGATTATTTGAATCTTCATATATGCAAAACATTGTTCGAATTTGGATTTCGTCGTTCTTTATTGCCTTGGAGTATATCCATCTGGTAATTAATTGTAAGCTTTTCTAGCATGGCAGTGAATCTAATATACAAACGACTACTCTTTACCTCTAGTTGATGTGCTTTCTGGGACGTCCTCTGGTGGTGAGCACCACTACGGTTTGTTAAAAGGATGGTTTGGCCGTTGTATTCGTTGTTATCAATACGGGAATTGCTATTGCCAAGTTGATATGTGGACAAATTCCAATGTCTAAGTTGTTCCCTGCTGTTCCTGATTTGGCATCTGTCTGGGAACTTTTCACAGCAATGCCAGTTCTTGTCACTGCCTACGTTCGTCATTATAATGATATGATCCATTCAAGTTCTTATCGCAACAAAAAAAAATCATGAAAAAGATTACGTAAAATGATGGCAATAAGATTTTCAGAGGTTCTGCAAATTTTCATAGTATTCCTGTGACCATGTGCCTGAAATTGTTAATGGCAATATGCATGTCTGAGCTAAAATGATTATATATTATTTGAGAGATATGGTTGAAATATATATTATGAAATTTCTAGCAAATGTATCAAATCCCAGAAAAGTTTGTTTCATGCTGTCAATTTGTTGTTAGCTGAAATGTCTGAGCAGTATAAGCTTTGGTGATGTGTATATTTTTATGCAGTGCAAATATTTAACACTTGGAGTCTTATATTTCGCCTTTTTTACTTGGTTGGAGCACACTAACAACAATTCTAATAAAGAGCTTGCAGTATAAAATGCAATTGTATTCCTACATATTCATGTATTGTCGGCTTGAAGTGAACACATGTTCCCTTTTATGCATCTACTTGCTAATAACTGGAAATCAAATCAAGATGCGTGGATAATGTTATTATCGTGTAACTAATTAACTTGTATGAAAGATTCGGTGCATACTTTGCTTATGATGATCTGAAATCATTTTGATGGTTAGCATTTTATTAGACTAACCATTAATAACTCTTAAAATGTCATCACAGATAAACCCGTCTGTGATGACATTTATCTCAGACGAACCTTGTTTTCGGCTCATCTATGATGATGTCTGACTCATGTCATCACGTACTACTAATCATAAACGGACGTCATGGCCGTTCGTGATAGACCTTTTGTCCATATGTGATGGCTTGTTTTATAGTAGTGCATGCAAATCGGGAGTGCAGCTAATCCAACTTTCACATTAAGTTTTCCAATATGAAAGCATATAAAAGCTCCGAATTGACCTTGGACATCAGGTCCAACTCCTCCCGTCCTCCGTGAAGGCTCTGATCTCAACCACCCAGCCGTCGGGAAGCCATGTGTCCGTACATGCCCTGCATATCACACCATCTAGGCAGCTCGTGTCCCCAGATCAAACCACACGATGCCAAGCATGGTCGCAGGTAGAAGAGGACTGGAGTACTCACTGACCTGCAGCGTGCTCTCATCTTGGCACGTTGCTGAAACCTCACCGGAGGAAATGTAGTCCCCAGCATCTCGCCCTTGTAGCAGAACGTGAGGTTGGTGATCAGCATGACGAAGTACTGCGCACGAACGGATGGTAATTTTAACAAAGCACGTATCAAACCACAGATCAACCAGCTTTGAGCCATGGAGAGCAAGGAAACAAAGACGTACGGCGTATCGCTCGTATGCGAAGGAGAGCATGCGCATGCACGTACCTGTTGGATCGATGGTGTCGTCACCGAGGCGATTGCCGTCATGCCCTAGTAGTCGGGAGCCAGTAGACAGTAGTCCTCTGCCACCACATCTGAGATCACCACCGAGGCACCGACGACTGCCTACCCATCTCTATCTCTCGAGAGTTGAGCTCTCTAGCGCTTGAAAGGAGCAGACGAGGAAAGATGGGGGAAGAGGCGTGTGTTGGCTTGGCGTCGGGCCGTCGGGGTCACAAGATATTTGTAGTCCTACAGCCCTTCCCTTAATCCAAACATTCGACGTTACTAACTTATAGGCGACCGCTACAAATCGGCAATCGGCATACCGATTTGTACATTCCATCGGCACAGTACACAGCCGTCGGATGTGACGGCAAGATTAGCAATAAATAGGATTAGCTAAATTTACGAGAAACAAATTTAGTGACTATAGGAAACAATTGTAGTGACAATATGAAACATGGACAACTGTTTGTATGCAATACGTACGTGGGCTCCTTCTGTCAATATGGAAACATTTGTATAATGCGAGAGAAACACTTTACTAAACCTTGCGCAACAAAATTTTTGAACCAATATAAAAATGGAATGTATACAACACAATCCCGGATTTTTGGGTAATTTATGATTCAAATCGCTAGATTTTCGACATCGTGGGCTCCTTCTGTTATGGCAACGTGGAAACATTTGCGTAACGAGAGGGAAATATTTTACTCAAACTTACATAAAAAATTTGTCAAACAAATACAACAACTAATGTTTGTTCATCTGGGCTATTGTGTTTATGTTCCATTCATCTGAGTATTCTATTTTCCATACAACAATAATTTGTTTCATATGCAACAATAATTCGTTTCCATCAACAACTAATGTAGAAGCTGCAGTAGACGCTCGCCGAGCTAATTTGTTGATGTTTAATTCATCCGGGTATTTTGTTTCGCATACCACAATAATTTGTTTCATGTACAACAATCATTTGTTTCCATCAACAACTAATGGAGAAAATGCAGCAGACGCTCGCCGAATCCCTGCTGTTGACGACTAATGGCGCAGCGAGGCCGCCCTTCTGGCCGGAAGCATGCTGCTTCCACAGCCCAGTACGGCGTGTAGAGTTTACCCTAAACAAATTACTAGTAACCCAGAAGAAAAAGACTGAATTAATTAACTAAAGATTGATGGAAATCAACATGGATCCGACCAATTAAGCTAGCTAGAGACAGACAGAGATCGATACCATGCATATATCAGTGTACTAGTCCATGGACAGATTCTGCTAGCTCCTCAATACGTGCATGAACAACATGCGCGTGCGCATGTACGTATGTAGCGCTCTACTGATTAATGGCTGTTGTTATCGGTCGATCGGATTCAGGCGACATCACGCTGCTCCTCCTTGAGCGTGCTGGGGAAGAGGTCGAGCGTCTTGAGCGGCCGGCAAAACCCCATCGCCATCGTTGTTGGCGGCGGCGTGCTCGTCATCATCGCCTGGTCTCCTGCTGCTGCTGCTTGCAACGGGTGGCGGCAGTTGCGAGAAACGGGAGACATATGGTGGCGGCGGCAAATAATAGGAGGTTGAGAAACCCTAACATACAATTGGGGGATTATATAGGTAACGTAAACACCGTTGGATGATTAATCTGGATCGGACGGCTCCGCGCTGAACTGACGGGAGCCCCGGATCGGTAGGCCGACGTGTAGAGTTTACCTAACTTATATTCAAATGTTTGACTTTCTTCCGGATTTAAATGTCAGATTATAGCACATAAAAGGTTCCAATTTTAAGAACTAAAGGAAGATTCCAATTAATCATGCAATAAATAGCATGCAGATACGCAGCTAATGCCAATGTGCCCCCTCGCTCCCCCCCAGGTTATACGATTATACAATTGAAGGGGCAAAGTCCCAGGACCATTCTTATGTTGTTCTGACGGCCCACATCGACCCTACCTAAGATCCAACAGTCACGATTATAGGGCGACGTGGATGAATAGGAAAGCTAGAATTCACTAGTACAGAACAGCACATAAACGGGGCTCATCCCAAACGCTTAACCATAGCCGTCACGTTTACCGCACATCCCAAACGGTTCAAATTTTCTAGCCGTTTGTGATAAGTCGGCCGAAAATGGACCGTTTGGAATGATATTACATCCGTGACGGTTTAAAAATTTGAACCGTCTGCGATGTAATCCCAAACGGTTCATGAAACTGAGCCGTTTGGGATGACTGCCTTATCCGCGACGGTTAAAAAGTGTAACCGTCGGCGATGTAATCCGAAAAGGATCGTGAAACAGAGCCGTTTGGGATGACGCACTACTG